>VXBJ01005038.1:15365-27841 GCA_013400055.1 Nycticryphes semicollaris
TTTTACAGTCATATTGTTCAAAGACTGAAATAACTTGCCCAGGGGGCTGAGAAGTATTTGTCATTGAAGTTATCCAAACCCGTCTAGGTAGCCTTCTGTATTTGACCCTCCTCTGCACTGGGGTGGGACTGGGGGATCTCCAGAGATGTCGGCCAGCCATAGCCTTGCTGTGATTGGATGCTTTGTCTTTCATGAAAGGTGAAGTGTGTGTTGGTATGGGAGGAAAATACAAGATTTACATTAAAAATTTCTAAACCTGGCATTGGTTTTTGTATTGAGTTAACACATTGGACCTACAGTATAACGGAGGTTTGCTGACATATATTGTCCATCTTATTTAATAATTGTACAGGATTCTGAAAACATAAGTACTAATTATACATTATGTGTTTCTGAATGTGAATTCGTATTACTAGTTATGAAGCTTTGACTTGTAGATGATTTAAAAGCTTGCAAGCATACCATTATTATTCTCTTCTCACATAGTGTATAATAAAAACCATATAAAATGGATAATGCACTGTATTCTACTTTATCCTGTAATTTGAGTGAAAAACAACCCTATTACTTAATCATCTCTCTTTTTCTCCTTTAGATGTCATTAGTGAATGTCATAAACTCCATAAATAAGTAAAATTATATATTCAGAGAGTAAATGTTTTAAACTCAAAAAAATATATCTATAATAATTTAATTGAGTCCTGAAGATATGTGAAAAATGAAAACTGCTCCTGGCAAATTAATAGTAGCTCTGAATATTCAAATAACAAAGAATGGAAAGTGCTGTTATTATTAGGATTAAATTAATGTAAGCTGCCTTTATAGCTGTTATTCTTAGGTTTTTTGTGATATTTCTTTTAGGAGCATGGTGCAGTATTCTTATTGCATTTTTCAAATGAACTGGTGATGCTGTGCTTGTTAAAGGATACATTCTTTTAACATTAATGCAAAAACGATATCTGAAATATCTAGTTTTAAAAAGGCTTGCTTTATGCTATCAAATATTGTTCTTTTTCTTTTCTCTCACTGTGATTTTGTTTATGTTTGATACTGAGCATAGAAGTAGCTGCAGCTGTATGAACCAATATAGGTCTTTTAAAAGAGAAGTTTTTTTCTTAAATGCATTAACAATGAAAGCACTGCACAGAAGGTACAACTAGTAAATTATACTTCATCAACACTATAAAATAAGTTATTAAAATAATAGGCTTTGTATTCAACCAGGACAATATAACATTCACAGGGGGTTTAATAATCAAAACAAATACTGCAAAATTCAGTATAGAGTGGGGTAAATTCTTATGTAATGATATTAAAAAAATAACAGCCATTATTAGTATTCCAAAAGAAAATTCTAATAGTTCTTTTTGCTGATTTTAGTGATATTAATATTTTAGTAGTGGGTTTGGGTGCATTTGCTAATATATTTGTATAAATAAGTCATTCTAAAAATACTATACAATATTATACATTAAACAATAATAACATATCTATTGCATAACCTTCTCCTAATTTAGGCTAAATAAGCCAATTATGGGCAATGGATGCTCTCCCTTCTGCCTCTTGCTCCAGGGGGGAGAGAAAGAGTGATAAAGAGATTTATGAGTTTAAAAGGAACTAAACTACTTTAATGAAATATTAATAATATATATATATTAAAAAATAAAATAATTAAATGGATATAACATATACAAAACCATATCAAGCTCTCAGGATGATGTCACCAGCAGGCATTGGGAAAGTCCCAGAATAGCCTCAGTGATAGATGGGAACTGGATTCCAGTTCCAGAGTCAGGAACACATGGATTAGGATCAAAGGAAGATGAACAGAGAGGATCCCCCTCAGTCTATGGCCATTGAAGAAAGAGGCCTGAACCTTTGATCCCTCAAATTTTATATGGATCATAGGGCAGATGGGATCAAACAGATGGTCAGTTTTGGGTCTCTTGTCCTGTCCACTCCTTCCTCCATGTGGGACACCTCTACACTTTTCTGTTTCTGACACTCCAATAGGGCAAATAATGAAATTACCTTATGTTGGTTGCTATAGCAATGTAAACAAACACCTCTCTTCATACTCTTCCTTGGCATTAACTATAAACATAGGTCTTATCAGTCTGAAAACAAACAATTTTATGCACAAAGTGCTGTTAATTTCAGGGAGTTAAAAGAGACATAGCTAAGAAATAAAATTAAAGAACAGAAAGTTGGTTCTGTTTTACCTCAAACCAGGAAAGGTTCTGAAAGACTTAATATTTTTCATGCAAAGGTGATACTCTAAAGCCATAATTTTTTGAATGCAGAAAAGCCAAAATTGAAATGTCATTGTCTTTCTGTAACACTGACTGGCATTGTGCACACTTGAAATGTTCAATGTTTAATTTATGCTTTATTTCTGAACAGGGTTAATCTTTTGAGGCACCTTATGATACGGTGATCTGATAAGTATATTTACAGAAACAGATCTCAATTTTTTTTTCCTTATTCTTGGGTTTGTTTGTTCTTTTTCCTTTAAAAATTAATCATTGAGAGATGAGGGTGTTCTTTAGTTAATTAGTTAATTTACAAGTGTTGAATGAATTAAGGTGTCTAGAAAATTATTTTAATTTCTGAGAAAAAAACATTTAAAATAAAATAAATAAAAAGGTTATTAATTGAAGGAGAGAAGATAAATACATATAAAATATTCCTGGCAAATTTATTATCTTTCACGCAACCTTTATCATAGCTCATCGCACTGCAGCCATATTCAAGAAGTAGCTCAAATGTCATTCTTTATGATAGCATATACTCTATTTGTTGTTACGTGTTAACATTAATATCTAATTATTTTCTCTCTGTCTGCCTCTGTCTCTCTCTGTGTTTCTCTCTGTGTCGTTTTCTCTCTTTCTTTTTCTGTGTTTGTCTCTCTGTTTCTTTCTCTGTCTGTCCCTCTCCCACTCCCTCTCTCATATAAAAGCAGCTATGGATTTGAGAATTTCAGCTGGCAAGAAACCTGTCTGTAATTCAGAAACTGAGGGTTTGAGCATATTGTATTGTTAGCACTGGGCTCTGAAACCCTGTGCATTATTGGAGAAATGCATTTATTTTCTCCCATAGCGACACTGTGGGATTTTAAAGCCAGCCTTCACTTATGACTTTCCAATGATTTAAATGAAAATTCACTGTAAAACAGGTCCAGAATTTCAAAAAAATTAATTGAAATCTTTGTCGTCTTCATAGAATCACAGAATCACAGAACAACTGAGGTTGGAAGGGACTTCAGAGGCGTTCTGGTCCAACTCATGTGCTCAAGCAAGGTCACCTGGGGGCCGATTGCCCAGGACCATGTCCAGGCAGCTTTTATATATCTCCAAGGTTAGAAAATGCACAGCATCTCTGGGCGACCTGGTTTAGTGCTCAGTCACTGTCACTGTTGCAAAGCATTTTCTGATGTTCAGAGGGAATATGTTGTGTCTCAGCCTGTGCCCACTGCCTGTTGTGCTGTCACTGGGTGCCAAGTGAGAATAGCCTGGCTCTGTATTCTTTACCCTTTCCCTTAAGGGATGTATATACATTGGTAAGACCACCCTCTGAGCTTTCTGTTGTCCATCTAAATGGTCCCAGTTCTCTCAGTCTATCTTGATAGGAGAGATGCTCCAGTTCCTTCACTGTCTTAGTGGTCCTTCACTGGATTTGCTTCAGTACCTTCACTTGTACTGGGAAACACAGAACTGGACACAGTACTCCTGATGTGGCCCCACCAGTGCTGAGTAGAGAAGAGGGATCATGTCCCTCATATTGCTGACAATACTTTGTCTAATGCATCCTACGATCCAGTTTACTTTCTTTATGGCAAGGGCATATTTTTGGCTCACTTTCAAATTGGTGTCCACCTGAACCCTCAGGTCCTTTTCTGTGAAATTGCTTCGCAGCTAGCCTGGCAATGTATTGGTTCTTGGGGTTATTCCTTCCCAGGTGAAGGACTTTTTAAAATGCAAACTTTGCATCGTGCCCTGAAAGTCAACAGATCTGTGTTAATGCAAAATAAGGGTGACAAGAAAGTAGTTAATAAAGAAATGCATACAGTTGTAGGATATAGGTCTCAATTCTAACTGGGAAAGTCCATTTATGATCATGTTATTGTGTGAGGCAGATGGAAGCACTTACTTATTTGAAGGAAGGAAGCATAAACTAAATTTTAGATTATGATTTTCTAGTATATTTTCTCTTAACTGCATCAATTAGGCACAACTTAGAAAAGAATTTAATTAGCCATAAACAAAAGATGAAAAAAAGACATTCTGCTGNTATTTATTTATTTTTACATATTATTTTAAACTATTTTTTAAATTTCTGTCCTTTAATTATTAGTTATTTTTAGCAGTATGACAGCAAGTTTTCAGTTCCTTCACCAATATATTAATTTTACCTCTACCCTCCATCATACTCAATGTGAGCAACCTCAAATCTTAATACCAATTTGGAGGAAGTGGTTAATATGCTGGAAAGCAGAGTTGAATAACAATTTATAGGAATGTGGAAAGCCAGAGAAATGGGCAGACTCATTATGAAATTTAACAAAGAGAAATGCCAATCTCTGCACCTGTAAATTAATACCCTACCTCCACACCCATCTACCCCAGTAGAGACTTGGGGCTCAGCAGTTGAAAGGCAACTTGACAGAGAAAATGCTGGGGATCTTGGGAGACAAAAACTAAACAAGAATCAGCACTCTTATGTCATTACCCCTATGGCAAATTAACCCTCCAGTTCCTGGGCTACGTGTGAAACTACCCTGAGTGCTTTGTCCAGTTCTGAGAGCTCCAGTGCAAGTGACTTGTGGACATATTTGAGTGAGTCCAGTCAAGTGTGACAAAGATGAGAAGGAGCTGAAACACATGGTATACAAACAAATGCTGAGGAACTTAGTTTCTGGGAAGAGAAGGTTTTTAGGAAGATTTTATTTTGGTCTTCACAATGTGTAGATGAGATACAGCCAGCCTCTTACAGGTGTACAGTGAAAGACCAAAGGAAACTGTCACAACTTGCAACAAAGATGGTTCTGACTTTGTATGGGGAAAACACTTTCACTGTGTAGCAGACGAACATAGTTGTACTATGAGGTACTCAGAAAGGTTGTGTAATCTACATTATAGGTGCAGATACAAGACTATCTACTCATTATTTGCCTTGACAAAGCCTAAGCCAAGTCATCTAGCATACCCTGCTGCATGGAGGGAGTCAGACTAGGTGACCACCAGAGGTCTCTTCTAACCTGAACTATTCTATTCTTCTATCAATTTAACATTTAAAGACTGACAGAGAAATTTTGTGTCGCTATCCAAAGTTTATTTCCTAGTAGAGATCTGTAAGTTTAAGAAAGCTACAGTTTTCCTCAAGTAACAGAGGAAGAATGAGATTTTGACTATGACAACAATCTCACAGAATATCTTCTGGAGACTCTGATATATGTTATTTTTATTTTGCCTGATTTCAAATCCATCATAAATTAGTTAGCTGGAAGGAAAGTAAAAATGAGTCAGACAGACAACTGATCTTCAAGAAGAAAAAGAGGATTCCTGTCTCTCTCACACATTTCATAATTAAAATGTTAAAAAAGATAAGAAATGTGGAATGCCTGGTCTCAATTAGATTGATTAATATTGTTTTGGGAATCCCAGAATAGTCAAGACAAGTGCAGATTAAATTCAATTATAGAATTGGAAATAAAAGTGATATATGTTATTCTGCCAGCACTTATATGTTATTCTATCAATGCTTTAAAAATGCATTTATGCATTTATATATGATATTTAACAATTAGGACCACAGCTAAGTGGCCACACTAAGTCAGGTAGTGGGGTTTTTTAACCTTGTACATTTCCCACTGTGATTTGTAATAGCTTATCACGTTTTAACCCCAGACAGCAACTAAGCAGCACACAAATACCCATTTCCTCCCTACACAGTAGGATGGGGGACAGAATCAGAAAAGTAAAAAGTGAGAAAACTCATGGGCTGACATAAAGACAGCTGAATAGGTAAAGCAAAAGCCACGTGTGCAATCAAAGAAAAAGTCAGGAATTCGTTTGCTACTTCCCATTGTCAGGCAGAGGTTCAGCTGTCTCCAGGAAATCAGGACACCATCACATATAATGGTTACTTGGGAAGACAAATGTTATAACTCCAAATATCCATGCTTTCCCTTTTCTTCCTCCAGTTTCTATTGCTGAGTATCATGTCATATGGTATGGAGTATCCCTTTGGTGAATTGGAGTCAGCTGTCCCAGCTGTGTCCCTTCCCAATTTATTGTACACCCCCAGCCTTCTTGTTTGTGGGATGGTGTGAGAAGCAGAAAATCTTTAATTTGTTTAAGCACTCCTCAGCAGTTATGAAAACATCCCTGTATTATCAACTCTGTTTTCAGCACAAATTCAAAACATAGATTCATACAAGCTACTAAGAGGAAAGTTAACTCTATCCCAGTCAAAACCAGCACATAGCTCAAAGCACAGTAAGTACTCAGGGATTGTATAACACACTTAACCTCATTTCATTTAAGTATTATGTATGAAGTGTATGAAGTTTATATCTACTGGTACCAGGAAGACAAACACTCTCTGGCATTCTGTTACTTACAAAAAGAAAGAGCAATAATGCCTTATTTTTATTATGACTGTCAGATAAATACTATTGTAAAAAGTAGGAATATTTGATTTATAAAATTCTGGTTTTTATTTAGCCTTTTTGGTAGCAAGTAATCTAGCATGTTAGCCATATTGGGCATAATTTGTTATGCATACTATTAGACTTCCTTTAAAAACCAAAACCAAAACCAAAAAACATATGATTTTTTTTGGTAGGTATGGCTTTCAGAAATAGCTTTTATGCCACAGAACACACTGAAAATACTAAAGATGTTGACTGAATTAAAACATTTGGTGATCTGCATCTAGATGTTATGAATAGTACATATTTTACAGTTATTATGAAATTAACTATCAAACTTTTTCTGCAAGTTTTTTCAACCCTTGAGACTGTTGATTTTTTTAACCCTCTGGGAATGTTGATTTTTTTCAAGACTATGTTATCTCATTAAGTTCTCAATCTAAATCACTATTATTCTCTTTTATTTCATGGTGGGAAATCTAATTTAAATTATCTTCAATAACTTTTAACTCTGTGCCAATATCAGAATATTGGCTTTCAAATTATGTGCATCATTTAAATTAATTTATGTCTTTGGAAAAAAAGTGAATACAGTAACAAGTGCTATTAACGAGCACTCCATTTCTTAGCTATTATCACATCTATGGAAAAAAAATCAGCAAATACAGTTTAGTTTGTTATGGAATTATGAGGAACTTAAGCTTAGATGCAAATATTTTCATGCAATACTGTTATTAGAAGTGAGGCTGTTTTTTTGGTTTGAAAAAATTGTTGGGGAATTATTTAAAAAATGTGATGCTGATTTTGGGGGTTTTAGGTATTTAAAACAAAAAGTCATTTTGTCAGCATCAACTCTGGATGTTCAGTCTTTTTCACTAGTTCATAGTTCCACTGAAGCTAATGAGAATCCATGCCATTAGCAGAACATGCAAGCCTTTACTGCATTACCAGGATATCATTTATTTTGGACCTGTGCAGAGAAATAGCTAACTTCTGAATCCAGTGGAAAACATTGCATATTACAATTCCACACGAGTGCACTTCTTTAAGACTGAGTCTTCTTAACTGATAATGAAGAGATACTAAGCTTTCACAGCCCTAACTTGCTGGTGTATACTGTATTTGAAATGGTGATAAAAATATTCAGTACAAACTTTTTTTATTTCTGTTTGTGATTTTTCAAAGGATCTGCTCATTACAAGATAAACTTCAATACCAATATTCAGGACCCACATGGTATTTAACAGCTAGACTTGTTAAAATAATTTATAGAGGATTTTAATGGTGGTGGGATCTGGAGGTGGTGGGATTGTTGGGTTTTGTTTTGTTTTCTGTTTTGTTTTAGTTTTTTTCTGATGTGAAATACCAACACAGTCTTAAACTTTGGCAGAGATTACCCTAGATAATGGAATATGTGTTTACATATCAGCAGGTGTTTTAGGGGAAACAATAACCTGGTTTTTGTATATAAACTTGAGTTTTGCCAATGCAAAGGTAATATCATCAAAAATCCAACTCTAGAATGCCTAGAAATCCTATCTTTTTAAAAATGATAATACGTTTATCACCTGAATTCCTGTTGCCATAACAATATAACATTAAATTTTCATGGAAAAAGACTTGACATCTATACCCAGGCCTCGGCAATGGTTTAGGAAAAAAAATATCTTGTTACTGCCATGTCTTGTACAACATCTGTGGAAGGAGATATTGACAGCGAATGAGAGAATAGTGCATGACCAGTGCATGACAGAAATAATGTACCGTTTCGCTCAAAATTAAGTATTGTTAGGACAGAAAGTTGATAAGAAATGGTTAGATTTATAAAATTATTGATGGAAGAAATAGGGATGAGGAAAGTATTCTTGGTTATTTTTACAAGCACCCATAACTTTATTGGATGTGAACTTTGAAGTTCCTCCAAGTGCAAATTCATAACACTAAGCACTATATGCAGTTTTGTTGAAAGTACATGTAAGACTTATGTTAGTCTATTAATAGGCAGTCAAGTGACACATCTCAAGGTTTTCCATATACTGTTACTCTAGTTCTGTTTTTCTGGTTGTTAATATGCAGTAATGCCCAACTTTGAATTTGATAAAAAATATTTCTCTGACAGTTTATGAGATTATGTTTATAGAAAACTTTACTGTAATTATTGTTCACCCTTTTGGCATAAAGCACATCGGCAGAAAATTTAATAAGAGTATAATCAAGGAAAAGGAAAAAAAGGGGAAAAAAATTAGACAGTCTAAAACAATTGTTCGATAAATCTCTTTAGGAAGTAATTTGTTTAATTGTTTAAATTTGGAGTTTATAAGCATATGCTGTATTTGAAATTTGATACTATTTGAGCACAACATAAATTGATATGGCAGAAAAGATGCAACTGTCCCCTTTAGGCACTCTGGAGATTAATGTTTTGAGCCAAATCTACTTTGTTTGATGGAATGAACTACACTAAAATATAATATATGTCAATTTATTTAAATATATGTCAATTTATTTAACTTAACGAGGTAGATATTATACAGAAAATACTATGTGTTATCTGCCCTGAAGGACAAAAATAATTTCTTAAACATTATTTTCCTTTAGTGACTTTGCCGTTCAGTGTGTGTTGTTACATGATTTTGGGGAAGCGTAAAATACTAACAGAAATTTTAATATTAGATTTTCCCCAGAAAGTCATGGAATACCTTCTTAGATGATACATAAATGCTTCTTTGAAAAACAGTTAATGATGAAAACTCTGCCATAGAAGATTACTTGTTACTAATGTATCTATAGAAATTATTTTTATTGTTTTTAACATCCAAGGCTAGGTTAAATTCTAGTTGGGCTTTGCCCTTTCTAATCTTTTCCCTACAACACCTTTGCAATATTCCTGAGTGGCCTGCTCCTTTTTTCAAAGGCCATAAATGCTCATTTTTCCCTGAGTTGTAACCATGTCTCTTTGTTCAGCCTGGCTGGTCTTTTCCGCTGATGGCTTGTTTTACAGCACACAGGGACAGCTGGCTCCTGAGCTTTTAAGGCGTCGTACTTGAAATATGTCCAGCCTTCCTGGGCTCCTTAACTCTTCAGAGCTGCCACCCAGAGGAGTCTGTCAAGCCAGGTCTTGTAAAGATCAAAGTCTGCTCTCTGGAAGCCCATGATTGCAGTCCTGCTGTCTAAGAATTGAGAACCCTATCAATTCATGGTCACTGTGCCCAAGACAGCTTCCAACTGCCATACCCTGCACAAGTCCTTCTCTATTCACAAACACCAGATCCAGCAAGGCTCTCTCTCTAGTGGGCTCCCTCACCAGCAGTATCAGCAAGTTATCCCCCGACACACTCCAGGAATCTCCTAGACTGTTCCTCCTCCTCTCTTTTCTCCTCTCCTTGCCTGCCAAGTCTGAAGCATTTGTAGCCTATCCATTGCAGCCTTCCAGTCATGTGAGTAATTCCACCATGTTCAAAGGGTATGCTTTAGAATTCTTTGGAATTACAACTCAAAGTAAAGATCTCTACTTCCTTCCAGCCAAAATACTCAAACCTTCTAACAGTAAGAGATGTTCAGTTTATCATGTGGAGCAACAATATTTTTAACATGTCGCAAGCATATAGTTTATGCACATCAATTTTAAAATATACTTTATTCAAAAACCAAGGGGATGGAGGGGCTAAATTTTTCTTTTACACTTTAAGTTAAGGATGGACCTGACCATTGGTTCCCACTGACTCAGATTAAACAGTCTGTGCTAAATATACAGCCTCTTTTTTTCTAGTTGTTACAGTCATTGGCTAGGTCATAAAGAAAGATTAGATTCTTGTTTGCAAAAGTTTATTTGAGTGGGCTTGCACTGCCATTACGTTTTGATCTTTACAGAGTGCAATGATGTCTCCAAGGATTTCTGCGATACAAAGACAGATTGAACAATGTTGCAGCTATTCATCTCAACGCATGTCCTGTTTGCAGGCAGAGACTTGTTAGAGTGGGTGTGAGAACTCATCTACAGCAGATTAAAAGCATCAGATCAAGGTCTTTAAGTAAAGTTTTCAATATCACTTCCTTTTATGATAAATGAAATTATTCTTTGTGTTTATAAATATGGACTGTAGTCTCTTTTTATTGAGAATGTTTCTGCTTTTGATAAGACCCAGCAAGTAGGTCTTAATTTCAGTTTCCTTTGAAAAGATATTTTTGCTTTTGTTTTTAGTGTGAATTGATTAGAAGGAGGCCTTCAGGTAGTATATAGGAAAATGAGATAAAGGCTTTTGCCATCTGATAAAAATGAATATTTATCAGTTATATTTAACAGATTATCTCTCTCATATTTTATTGTAAAATAATAATCCTTTTGGCATCCCTAATAGGATGTTTAATCTGTAACTCTTCTAATGTTATTATTGCTTGTCATCATTCATTATTCCTATCTGACTTTTGGTGAAGTCTAAAACTGGAGAGAAATGAAACCAGCCAAAAATCAACAGTACTAAAGTACAGTCCAAAGAAATGTACAAGTGCTGTCTTGGGCTATAACAGTACAGGTAAACTCACATTTCTTTTAACAAATGCATCTAGTAGTCAAAAAGCAGTAACAAATTTAAAATAACAATTGTATGTTTCATTGATTTGGTTCATTTAAAATATGTGAGAAGTTGTTTTTGGGAGAAGATACATGTTGTTATGCAATAGGCCCTATAAGTTTTATCTTAATTTAAGATGCGGTGAATATAGCTGCAGGAAACTTTCAATGTATTCTTACTAGTAAAATAGAGTGAAAAATTGTGGTAAGTTCTACTAATATGGTAAAATAGAAACCATTCTGAAAAACTTTAGAATTATTGATGAGATTTTTTTTTTAAATTTGTGTTTGTAAGAGCACTGGGAAAAATATTTATTCTCAATCCTGAAAAATAAGACTCATGAAATGCTATTTTGGTTACAATTTTTAAAATGCTTTAATTATTGTGTCCTGGACGTAAAAATGTACTTTTTTCTCTCAAGACTGACAAGCAAGTAAATAGCGACTACATAGGAACTGTACTCATAACATAAATATCACCAAATATTTCTAATCTATGTTAACTTTTATTTCCATACATTTCTGCAGGAAAGTATACAGGAAAAAATAATACTTCTTCTTTTTTATCAGATTACATCAATTTATTTTTGGATTTTCATTAGAGATCTCAGATGGGTTCCTCTGTTAAGCACACCTACTTAAATTTAACAGGAAAACTGTTAAAATGGAAAGTTAGCCAGCAGACTTCTGGCAGACTTGCATCCTGTAGGAAATTGTTTTCTCTTGTCTCATGAGTGAATGGCTGCCAGAAATGTCTATGGTACTTGGATTTGACTTTGAAATAACAGGTAAATGTTGGGAAGATTGCCAGTTGTGTGAGGTCACCCTTATAACACTTAATGGCAGTTACTACAGGCACATTAATAGGTAAAGTTAACTCATGAGTTACTTCCTACAGAAACTGCTAGTTACAGGAAGAACTCAATCATTAACCATAGGCTGTATATTTTTCTGAAGGGTCTTTTAATACCTTAAGAATCTAGACTAAATTTCAAATACTATGTACAGCTACACAGTAATTCTTATTTCTCTTAGTATAACTGGAGTTGTTCAATGCGCAATTATATATAAATGCAAAAATGTCCCAATATTTTAAACATGAATAATAGAACTTGAAGTGTGCTGTACAAATTCTTCATCTGACCTTTTGAGATGTCATAATATAATTTCTGTAGAATATTAAAATAACCTTTTTGATTTAGATATGTCTGGGTGTATTTCAGAAAGTGTAATCGGTAGATAGACAGGATTATG
>VXBJ01005040.1:14029-34186 GCA_013400055.1 Nycticryphes semicollaris
ACCCCAACCATTGTTGGTTTTGGAAGGGGCTCTGGGTGGAAGTGGTACCCATTTTCATGGCAATAGCCCAAATCATCCTCTTTTCTGACTGGTCGCCTGAGCTGATAGCAACAGTGGGAACATCCAAAAGGGATCTGGGGCTTCCGAAGGGGCTTCACACTGAGCCAGCATGGCACCCATTAGGCACTTTTTACCTTCTTTATGTCTCTGCATGGTCATTTAAGAGTTTATTTAAGGCACTTACAGGTGAGCATCACATATAGCAAGTTGGTGGAGATGCTGCCAATTCCCATTTGAGATCTCCTGCCGTCGTCCCAGGATCTTGTGTGAGAAATTGAGTGGGAAGGGGCTGGGAGAGCAGGCTTGGGGGAGGCAGCCCCTTCCTCAGAGTTATAAAAAGCACCTTCCCTGTGTTAGAAAAAGCTTCGACCTCCCCGTTGCTGCCTCGATGCCATTCCTGCATGTGGGATTTGTACAGGGCAAGAGAAGAGAAAATAAGTTATTTTAAACAAAAGAGCAATAACAACCAAATTATTCTATGTTCCCCCCTCCCCACCCCTGCCTCTCCTTTTTAATGCATCTTCATCTTCTCTCTTCTTGCCACAATATCTTTTTCTTGGTGTCAAAAACACTATGAGTCCCAGCAACAACAGTGATCACTGCAGAGGCACTGCAGATTTTTCCATTCACTGGCAATTTAAAGAAAAAATAAAATTTAACAATAAAAAACCTATAACTGGGGGTATTAAAAGTATTAATAAGTTGAAGAGTAAAATTGTGGGTCAAACCTTTTTTCAACTGGAGCTTTTTTTTTTTCAAAAGTAGATTTTTCCCCAATAGAATTAAATTAAAGTATTTTGAGTAGAAAGAGTTCTTTTGCTTTGAGAGTGTTCCTCTGAAGTACTCCCTAAAGCCTTTCTCAAATCCCTCTCCTGTGACCCAAGCAGTGTGGCAAAACAGATGCTAAAAAATCAAAGATTTTGGGTCATTCATCAACAAAGGTTTCAGTTAAAAAAGTTACCCCAGGTTTCCCTTAATGAAGTGTCCCATGCATGGCCGTGACTCCACAGCACATGGGAAGATCCACTTGTTCCAGCAAGCTCTGGGAAGATGACAGTGATATGGACAGAAAACACCATTTGGGCTCTGCAGAAAGGTACTTGCTTCAAACTGTGGTCACTGGTGGTTCTTACCCCTTTTCCTGAGAATTGCTTTGGTACCAAACCTTACGCTATTGAGTACTACTGTCCCTTGTAAAACAGCTCTCCGATTTTGCTTCAGGAGCTCTCCTGCTTGAACACACCATGGTAAGCTCCCAAATTCCTCCATAACACCTGTCCATGTCACAAACTCAGTCTCCTGGTACCTCCAGCCACCACCAGAAGCAGTGCTGAAGGGACTGTGGCCAGATCCAGAGCAGGGGCCACCATGGAAACCTAGGCTACTGCCGTATCATCACAGCCATTACCACCTGGTTTTTGGAGATGCTGATGTTTGGCAAAAACAATCCTCCAAACACACCGGGCACTTCACATTGCTCGTTGCATCGTGGCATCCCCAAAAGTGGTACCCAACCCCGTGTGGTCTTTTCCTCTCCAGGAGGGCACAGAGATGCTGTTGGTGAGCTCTCCCCTGGACAGGGGACATTGGCTTTTACCATGAGAAGGCCACATTGATGAACCACACTCAGAAATCCCGGGTGCATGTTCAGCCCTGGACGGACAGCCAGGCTGGCCACCACTCATCCATTCCCCGTTCTCTGCTGCCATCAGGTGGATGTTTGATTTTTTTCAGAGCAAAGCTGAAAAATCCCAGCGTATTTTCCCATCCTGGCCATGGGCAGTTGATTCCCTGGCCTTTGGTCATGCAGGCAAAGCCATGGGAGCCTGGAGACATGGAAAAATCCCTGATATTTCCTGCCGTTCCCAGGAACAAGCTGATCTGGGGCACCACGGACAGCTGGCAAGATCCAGCAGGCAACAGCGCTGGGTCTTGTCTCTAAAGTCAGTGGTCTGGATCCAACCCCACCTGGTTGACTGGCGTTATTTATTGCTCCCCTTAGACATGCCCTTGCAAATGCCACCCCAGGAGAGGCAAGATTCTAAGCAGCAGCAGGATTTAGCACTAGCACTCACTTAGGAACGACCCCAGGGCCAGAACCTTTCCTGTACCCACTTGTTCAGGAGTCAGCAGTCTCTGGCATAGGATGCCGGAGGAAACACAGGGCAGGGTTCATGCCAAGCAGGGTACCACGGCCTTTTGGAGATCTTCAGAATGAACTGGAAGCGAAGGTACTGGCAGAAGAATAAAAAAGCATCACACTTCTTAATTTCTCAGCCAACTTTGCCGAGATAATCCTCCCCCAGCCACAATCTGCCCCACTAGGTCCATTCCTATCTGATACTACAAATGGATCTTCTTCACAACAGGCCACACAACTTCTACTGGCCTACAAAGTGCTCATACAAATTGTTTCAAACTGCAGTATTCTCAAAGGTTTTTGGTGTTGATTTGCTCTTACCAATGAAAGCAGTATCTCATTTAGGAGGTGTAAATCACTATTTTCCATGACACCGCAGCAGCGCTGAAAACCCAGATTATGACCTCAGCACTGAAATTTGGACAGATAACATGCTCCTGCAGAAAATCTTTGGTAGATCCGATGGAGGAGTCAACCAGCTTGATCCTGCTGAGCCCCAGGATGCTGCCAAGATGTCTGGGGCTGATGCAGTGTGACATAAATTGTCACCTATAACTTGGACCAATATGTTATTTTTGTACAGTAGTCAGCAACAACGATGCCTTAATATACAAAACAAACACTAGATGTATTTCTTCCCCATCACCACTGAGTGTCCACCTCTGGTGCTTTATTCCTGGATCTTCGATTGCATTAACCCCTCTGCTCTCATGAGACCCTGGAGTACTGTGTCCAGCTCTGGAGTCCTCAACATAGAAAGGACATNTCGATTCCACCACAGAGGAAGTCCCCAAGGAGAGTATTCCCACTGTTCACATCTCCTCTTGCCACCCTCACTCTCTGGCTGTCCAGATACTGGTTTATCAATGATGGACCAAACAGAAGAGAAATATCAAGATCAATACCAAGAGAAATATCAAAAAATATCCTGCAGCAGGATAGTGGTGTGGATCTTCATAGAATTGTTCTGGTTGGATGAGACCTTTAAGATCATAAAGTCCAACCACTGACACAGCACTGCCAAGTTACCACTGAACCGTATCCCTCAGCACCACATCTATATATTTTCCTTTTAGGTGGCCCTAAAGATCCTATGAGACTGAGCATCCTCTGTTAAATGTGGCCTAACCTGGTGAGTAGGTTCAAAAGGCCAAGGAAGGGGAGAGCATGGACTGACAACAGCATGGGAACAGCTGTGCAAACTGAAAAAAAAAATAAATCACAGGAGACATTTCCAAGTTAGGCAGAAAGAGCACAAAGCAGCAAAACAGAATATTGAAGAAGTTATCTTAATTTTTCACAGTAGGGTTTGATCATCCATGAGTAGAGAAGCACTTCTCTTCCCATCTTGGTGGAAAGAGGAGCTAGAGAAGTCAGAAGCAGAAACCAGCACCACTTCTGGAGCACCTCCCCTATAAGGAAAGGCTGAGAGAGTTGGAGAAAGAGAAAGCTCTGGAGAGACCTTGTAGAGGCCTTCCAATACCTACAAAGAGCCCACAGGAGAGATGGAACTCTTGATTAGGGACGGGAGACATAAGATGAGGGCGAAGGGTTTGACAGTGAAAGCGAGGAGACTGAGATGAGATCTGGGGAAGAAATTCTTTGGTGTGAGGGTGATGAGACCCTGACCCAGGTTGCCCAGAGAAGCTGTGGCTGCCCCATCCCTGGAGGGGTTCAAGGCCAGGTTGGAGGGGGCTTTGAGCAACCTGGTCTGGTGGGAGGTGTCCCTGCCCGTGGCAGGGGGATTGGAACTGGATGGTCTTTAAGGTCCCTTCCAACCTAAACCATTCTGTGATTCTCGAAGTACCAGCACCTACTTTAGTGAAGGCAACAGGAACAAGAAAGATAGAAGCAGCCTCAGAAACTGGCTCCTGCTACTGGTATACAAAGTGCTCAAGGCCTGAAAGTCATCTGCCAGTTCCTGTTTTCCCTCTGCCCCTAAAGTAAATCAGATGCTCAGGCAGTGACAAAAGACTATCGGCAGAAAGCAAGGTTAAAAAAGCAATAATTCAGCCAGTTAACTGCCGCCGCTGTTTCTTCCTATCTCTGCATTCTTGATAAACAAATTCGTAACAAGATTTTACTGTTCCGTTCCCCGGAGCAGTCTATTAGTCTGTCGCTCAACATGCACTACCAGTCGAAGCCCAGCTCCCACAATACAATATCCCTCAAGATGATCTCTTTTGCATTCGCTATGATGTAATTATGCTAATTATCCAGCCAGCTTTAATATCCTTGTCTTTTCCAGGAGGTTTATGATCAAACCTGTTCCTTTAATTTACTTTCCCTGCCATGGGAGCCGGGGCGTTTGGATGCGCTCTGCCACACGTACGCCTCTCTGCGGGCTGTCACGGCTTGTCAAGGCCACGGGGAGCTTAGACATAACTTTGTCCCTGCTGACAAGAATTTTAAAAATTACTTATCCTAACTAGCACTTAGCCAGTGTTTGATGGCTTCTCCCATCTATAACATTACGCCAAAAACGCCTGTGCATCTCCAGTTTAGTAAATTTCCTGGGAATCAGCCACGTATTTACCCTTCCACTTGCAAGAAAAGCCCTGCCTATTCGATTAACATTGATCTGTGGGAAAAAACAAACCACCAAAAAACCAAACCCACGCCAAAACCTAGAAATTTTGGAGGCCAGATCCTCACAGCTACTACAAAACCGATGCATGTGTTATAAAACTGATGCAGTGACCAAAAAGCTGGCCTGTCCACGTCCAGAATGAATCGCTTTAAGTAATACATATGAAAAATATAATTTGACATAAAAATCTCATTAACTTCCCGACTGCCTGAAATACAGTGTGGTTCAAACCCTACCGGAGAGGATGAGAGAAAGTCCTTCTCGCTTGATGAGTATCAGCTTACTTAGGAATATTTTCTTTCACGTTTATAAAGTTTCAGTACAAGTGCTCTGCAGGATATGGGTTTCATTAGCTTTTCCATTTTGAGCGTTGCTCCATGTTTTCTTTTCTTTAAAAAAAAAATTAAATAAACACCTGAATTTTCATGGCTTGGGGCTACCACAAATTTTTCTCCCCACTAAATGAGATTTAAATACCAAGAACCATTGGTCGTAACCATAATAAAATAACCAAATGTGACCCAGATCCCTTTTATAGAGGGTTTTTGGTGTGCATCATTTCCATAAGTTCCTGGTGTGTGTGGTGGCCTTCAGAACTTCGCAATTTGGAAGTGTTTTCAAACTATTTCCTACTTTTTTCCCCCCATCTGTTTATATTGAGCTCAGTTGCCTTGGGTCATTATGTGAGAAAAATTATGCACTTGGCATTATTTCATAGAATCTTTCATAGGCTGTGCAGAGGGTTCTCATCACAAGCTCTGTGTCTCCTTGCAACAGCCCCAGTGCAGCTCTGGAGACATGGAAATGATGTGGATACTTCTGCAGAACCTGGACCACCACCAGACCTACCCTCGCCTCAGTGCAGGGATGGATGCAGGTCTGTCACATCTCTTTCATGTTCCTTTCTCATACAGAAATGCAACTCCACAAGACTCCATGAAAGAAGGTGGGAAGACGATAACCAGCACACACATACCATTGTTTCACCCTGATGGGATTTCACTTTCAAGTGACAATCCCCACCTAATCCCAGCCATTAGGGCTACGAAGATGACAAGGGGACTAGAACATCTCTCTTATGAGGAGAAGCTGAGGTACATTTTCAGTCTGGAGATAGATGAGGGGGAATGTGATCAACACCTAGAAATATTTCAAGAGTGGGTGTCAGGAGGATGGGGCCAGTCTTTTTTCAGTGGTTCCCAGGAACACGACAAGAGGGAACGGGCNAGCTGTAGAGATACCTCAGCAATATTGCAACAAGCCTCAGTGCACCCTCCTCACCTTTGCTTGGAATTGCCAAATTCTTACCTTGTAGCAACAGTTGCCAATGGCCCACNATGATTCTGTGATTTCCTTGCACTGTTAATTCAAAGAGCAGAGGGTCAATCCTCCACACAGCCACAAAGTTGCTCAGACCAACCTTGTATCTGCTCTGAAGGCTTCAGAGACAAGATGCTGGTTGGAGAAGATATGGAAGATGACCCATGACGGAGCACCTCAGCTCCTTCAACTTGAACCAGAGGACCTGGCAGCTGAGCCTAGCTGTAGAGATACCTCAGCAATATTGCAACAAGCCTCAGTGCACCCTCCTCACCTTTGCTTGGAATTGCCAAATTCTTACCTTGTAGCAACAGTTGCCAATGGCCCACAGGAAAGACCTTCAAATGGGAGAACTTCTCTCACATGAGGGTGTGAAAGAGAGCGCCTTAGAGGTGTGAGGTTTGGGGAAGAAAACAAGATTCATCTCGTTGCTGAATTAGACACAGTCTTAGAAAGAAAAAGCAGGTAGAGTCCGAAGGAACACTCTTCTCTTGAAAGCTAAGCTGTGTCAGGCACGAGGAGTCAGGTTTCTCCTGTCCTCCCACCACAGGCTAAGAAAGCAAATGATGGAAACAGGTGCCCAGCCCACAACCAGGCAATGGGGACAATATCAATCTTAACAGAGTTTGGGGAAGAAAACAAGATTCATCTCGTTGCTGAATTAGACACAGTCTTAGAAAGAAAAAGCAGGTAGAGTCCGAAGGAACACTCTTCTCTTGAAAGCTAAGCTGTGTCAGGCACGAGGAGTCAGGTTTCTCCTGTCCTCCCACCACAGGCTAAGAAAGCAAATGATGGAAACAGGTGCCCAGCCCACAACCAGGCAATGGGGACAATATCAATCTTAACAGAGCCAAGGGAGAAACACAGACTGCTGACTCCACTGGGTATCCCAAATTAGTTGGGAGCTGTAAGACTGGGGAAAGGCGTTCCTAGAGACCTCCATTCACAATCTCTGACCTCTGGTACAACACAGAAAGGGAAGTTAGCAAGCAAGGAGATCTGTAGGACATCCCAGTTGTGAAGAATAATTTTTTAGATTTAGGATGAGTCAAGTGGGCACAGCTCTGACTCAGGAGCTCAGGAAATATCCCAGGTGGAGTTCAGAGATACCAACAGTATTTACCAGACAGACTGTGATAAGAAAATTGCCTCCCAACCCACTTCACTGCCCAGAATGATGAGAGCATCATCTTGGTTTCTTAAAATCATAGAATGGTTTGGATTGGAAGGAAGGGATCTTAAAGATCATCAAGTTCCAACCCCCCCCAAACAAGGTTGCTCAAAGTGCCCTCCAACCTGGCCTTGAACCCCCTCCAGGGATGGGGCAGCCACAGCTTCTCTGGGCAACCTGGGCCAGGGTCTCACCACCCTCATAGAAAAGAATTTCTTTCCCAGATCTCATCTCAATCTCCCTCCTTTCAGTTTAAAACCCTCAGCTTTTCTGGACCCCCTTTAGGGACTGGAAGGGGCTCTGAGGTCTCCCCGGAGCCTTCTCTTCTCCAGGCTGAACACCCCCAACTCAGCCTGTCTTCCAAGCTTCATAGAGACATAGAAGATTGACTCCAGGACAGTTCAGCCATACAATCTGTAACATCTCAAAAAGAACCTAGACGTGATCCTCCTCAAAAGCAGAAGCAGCAGAAGCATCAGCGTTCTCCAGTCACATGGAAAATAAGCGAGGCTGGGCTTATTTACATTGGTCTAATCCCACATCACATGCACTTGAAATAATTTCAAAATAGATCTTCTACCTTTGGGGGAGGGGGGAACCCAAAACTCCATTCTATTCATCTCCTAGAGTGTTCAGGGATGAGCAGAAGAGGAGCTGCTGAGACAAGCAAATCCTGTTGTCTTCTCACCAAACCCACAGGGAAATCGGGATGGCTGAGAGAAGAAAATGTAATCATTTTGATATAGCAAAGAGTGGTTGACAGACCAGAAAGCTTTGCATGAAACGCCTTTTTGAAACAGCCCAGGGCTTTAGGGCATGAATGTGGAATTTCTGTGTCTACCGGGACTACACCATGACTACTGAAGTTGCCTCCAACCAGAAAAGATGGTGTTTGCTAAAACTAACCTGGGGAAGAAACAGGCTTTCATTCCCAACCACCGAACAAGTCCTGCCAGCACCAACGGTGACCAGGTTGTTGTGGGAAAGTCTGGCAGGAGAGTAAAGAGAGCGTAGCTCCATCTGGGAACACCTGAAGCGAAGCTTATGTATGAAACCTCATGTGAAGAACAAAGACTGTGTGCCTAAGAGCGATAGACACCATCTGACCGTGGTGGTTTGCTAGGACTTTAACTGCAGAGTCAGGTTTAGCGTAATGGAAACCTTGCCCATAGGAAGTTAAGGTTGCTTTGCCAGGGAGTCACAGAATGCTCTAACAAACGCCATGCTCACCATAACACACGATTCGAGTAAGCCTAGCACCCACCTGAAAAGACAAGGTCTTACTTGCTACCACTCTAGGATATCTTCCAAACATGTTTTTCTGGCTTTTTTTCAGATTCTAGCTGTCCTAGCCTTTGTGAGGCCTATGGTTTTGCACTAACCGTTTTGAAGGGGGAAACTGACACCTCTCGGTGACACAGATCAAGAGATTGCTTCCTCATGTTGTACGATTAATGAAGCTGAAGAGTTAAATAATAGTTTAGCAAGGACAATGTTTGGAACACATGTTTGCAAGACAAGGAAGTAAGTTTTCACCCTACACCAAGCTGCATGGTGTGATTAACACGTGGAAGGGAAGAGATGTCATCCATAGAGACCTGGACAGGCTACAGAGATGGGCCCATGTGCACCTCATAAAGTTCAACCAGGCCAATTGCAGGGTCCTGCACCTGGATCAGAGCAATCCCAGGTACAAATGCAGGTTGGGTGGAGAATGGCTGGACAACAGCCCTGAGGAGAAGGATGTGGGGGTGTTGGCAGATGAGAAGAAAGCCCCCCACATCCTGGGCTGCATCCCCACCAGCATGGCCATTTGGGTGAGGAGGTGGATTCTGCCCCTCTGCTCTGCTCGGGGGAGACAACCCCACCAGTGCTGCTCTGGGGCCACCAACAGCAGAAGGACACAGACCTGTTGGAGTGTGTCCAGAGGAGGCCAAGGAGATGCTCCAAGGGCTGGAGCCCCTCTGCTGTGAGGACAGGCTGATAGAATTCAGCCTGGGGGGGTCAGCCTGGAGAAGAGAAGGCTCTGTGAAGAAACCTGCAGGGGTTCAAGACCAGGCTGAGCATCCCTTGGTTCAAGGCCAGGGGCTTTGGGTAACCTGGTCTGGTGGGAGGTGTCCCTGCCCATGGTAGGGGGCTGGAACTGGATGGTCTTTAAGGTCCCTTCCAACCCAAACCGTTCTGTGATTCTAAGACAAGAGTTCTGCTGTTAGGAGGTAGGGGGAAGAGTGAAAACCATAAAGGGGTTTAGAAGTGTCCCAAACTCATAAAACATCTTTGAGAAAGAGAAATGCTCACATCCAAACAGGAATTATTGTGCTGTATGTAACAATGGCTGGGGGAGCTTCATAACCGAATGCCTACCCTGTGTGGAGTCAGATGATTTTCATATTATGTGGGAACACAAAATTCAAAGTGAGAAATAATCAGTAGAAGACTTGTCAGAAAAAATTAATTTTGAATTAGCTGGAAAGACTTGGAGTTACATAAGATCAGGGAGGTTGCATGGCTGGAAAGGTGACCAGGGGAGGAACTTGTCTGTTTTTATTCAAAAGTCCCATGTAATCAACACTTTTCCATATAGTATTTCAACTCTGTCAAAAGTACCTGGCTCATTTTATAAAAAGAAAAAATAAAAAATAAAAAAATCCAAAGTAAAAAAATTTGTTAACCATTTTATTTACATGGGATGAAAACCATTGCCTAATAGTGTATCACAAAGCTTTTTTGGTATTTTAAGGTCCTTAAAACATTGTAATCAACAAAGGTACCATTTTTTTTTTGTTTTAGGTTTGTTTGGGTTTGGTTTTGTTTGGTTGTTTTTTTGGGTTTTTTTTGTTAAAGTGTAGTAATTTTAAACAGATTGAGTTACTTGCAATGCAACACTAAAGTCAAGGTTCTAATTTGCTTTTGTTCTTTCAAACTTCTTCCATCTCCCAAGCACCAGGTTATATTTAAACCCCTGGTAGCAACTGAAGAGTAAGTGTCACTGGTCATTCTCTTCCACCTTCTCTGTGAGGGGAGAAGTGCACAGATGGTTTATCAGATTGCTTTGGACATGTCCTTTGGGTTGATGCCTAAGCTGGTCTTACATAAGGAATCAAGGTCAATGAAGGTTCTCAGGCCTTGTCCAAAGCAGCTTCGCCCTTACAATGACCAAGGGCGGCTGTAGTAGTGTCACATCTGCTGATTCCAAGGACTACAAAGCACAAAAATAGTCCGCCAACTGATGTACAACCAGTTACATAAATATCAACACCTGTTTCTCATTATTTTGCCTCTTTGAAGAAGATACTTTCCTATTTCAGCTGCTCAGAAGGCCAACCCCATCTTGAGTTACAGTCTGGAGACAGCACCTCCACCACTGTCTCATTAACTAAGGACAAGAGAGCCAACCTGATGGCTCTCATTGGGCAGAAACCGGACCAATTCCACAAGCCAAAAGAAGGGGGACACAAACCCAAACGCTCTTCTGCAGTCAAAACCAAATCACTTCAACGTTTCCATGAGTCAGAAATACAAGGTGTCAGTGGTGGTGCCCTGTCAAAAAAGAGTAATACTGTGGTTGCACAAAATTAGCCAGGGGCTGGAAGGGAGGAAAATGTGGGGTTTCATGCTGGCTCTGCTGCATCATCAGGTACAGGCAACCAAGGAATTCCCCAGGAGTTCCAATTTCTTTGGAAGCAGGTAGGATTGAGACACACAAGGAGTACCAGAGGACTGCTAAGTGTTGGGTTGCAGGTTGTACGTAATGACGTGAAAGGTCCCTTCCAACCTGGACAATTCTATGTATCTATGACTGCCCCAAACAGGGGGATAAAATACTACCCAGTGACTGTGCTTATCAGCTTTCTGTCTTTACATCCATGCCCTTTATCATGCTCTGCCTCCCTTGGCATTCCTCCACACAAACGTTTAACAGATCATTTTCTCCCCTACTCCTCCAGCCTTAAGGAGGTTTGACACCCACATTGAGAGAACCTGATGCCTCTGCTGCATAAAACAACTTGTGCAAGGAGCTTCTAAGAGAGTGAGGCTGAGAAAGAGGTCTACTGCTATTTTTTTTTTTTTCAGCCATCTGAAATTATGGTTTTATTACCTCTATCACACTCAATATCATTATTTCACCCTGTTTAAACCTTCACACTTAGTTCTTTTCTGTGGGAAAGAGGCTCTAAAGGACTTGGCTGGTGACAGAGTGACAGTGCCTTGTCCACATGGGTAACAAGAACACAATATACTTAAAAAGATCTAAGACTGCTCAGTGAAAAGCTGTTTCACCAAAGTCCAATAGAGCAGTTCAGGAAATAGGAATATGAGGTTGAACTGGAACCATCACTTAAAGATCCCATTGCACGGGAAGAAGTCCACTGATTCCTCACTGCTCCCCCAGATGTTTTAATCCATCTTAATTAGGTATCTTCACAGAATGATATGGGGTTGGAAGGGACCTCTGGGGATCATCTAGTCCAACCCCCTGCTAAAACAGGTCTGCCCAGAGCATGTTGCACAGGAACATGTCCAGACAGGGTTTGAATGTCTCCAGAGAAGGAGACCTCACCACCTCTCTGGGCAGCCTCTTCCAGAGCTCTGCCACCCTCAAAGTGAAGAAGCTCCTCCTCATGTTTAGATGGAACGTTTTATGTTCCAGTTTGTGCCCGTTTGCTCTTGTCCTGTCACTGGGCACCACTGAAAAAAAGACCGGCCCCATCCTCCTGACACTCACCCTTTAAGTATCTATAAGCATTGACGAGATCCACCTCCAGTCTTCTCCAGACTGAAAATATCCCTCAACCTTTCCTCATCAGAGAGATGTTCTAGTCCCCTCATCATCTCTGTAGCCCTTTGCTGTATCCTCTCCAGCAGTTCACTGTCCTTTGTGAACCGGAGACTGGACCCAGTGTTCCAGTTGTGGCCTCAGCAGGGCAGAGCAGACGGGGATTAGAATGACCTCCCTTGACTTGCTGGCCACACTCTTCTTGATGCACCCCAGGATGCCATAGGCCTTCTTGACCACAAGGGCACATTGCTGACATCTTCCAATGATTTGGTCTAATATTAAAGAAATACAAATGCATTTCAACCTCTAGCTCACTCATTAAGCTAGCTTTCAACAGCAAATTTAGCCCACCAGCAGCCTTGGCAAGCAGCCTGGAGCTCCTCAAGCCAGTATCTGAACCACAGTCAAAAAAGTCAGTTAATCCATTGCCACCCATTTCATTTTTGCGAGCCACCCAGTTGGACACAACAGCCCCAATGTTAGCAATTAGTGTGGCCAGTGGAGTGCCAATTAACAGCACATTAGTTCTTCTAAATGTACACAGGAGCACCAGAAACGTGAGAGTAAGGGAAGGCAGGAAGAGATGCATTTTTGCTAACCCTAGGTCAGAGATTCAGCTTCCCAAAAATCCTGCTGGTCATCCCAATGTCATGATAAATCCTTCTTTCTGCTCATTTTAAGCATCTCAGCTCTCAGAGCACATCCAGTAGAAGGCACTGGATACAAACAGGTCCCCGCAACTTTACAGTCACCTTTTGGTTCCCTAAAAAACAAGACACGCAAGGGTATTGACTCCAAACAGTGTCTGCTTGTGTGTAAATGGGCCAGAGCTCCACTGACAGCAGGTAGAGCTCAGAAAACACAAAAACTGTGGTCATAATCATGTCATTATGGTACTACTACAGCAACAAAACCCCCCGTTAGTCCCCCTTCACTTCAACTGGGTGACCAGAAGTAAGGTCCTGAGAAGGTACCTCATGAAAGGTATGAGAAAAGGGACTACTGAGCTTTAGACTGTGTCCTTGAGATGGCATCCAAGCTCAGAACTGCCGTCCCAGATGCACCGAGTTCATTTATTACACAAAACTGCTAATTCAGCTGACGGCTGACCTGTTTTCCAGTGTCTTCGCTGGGAACAGAACAACTTTGCCATGCTGTTTGTCAGCCAAATGAAACTACACAGCATGACTGTGTCCATTGACACAGCAAACCAAAAGAAAAAAAAATTTTTTAAAAAAAAAAGTAATAATGTAACACACACATTTGTGATTGAGAGTTCTAATGCTAGAAGTTAAGCCTGTTTGAGCTTAACTTCAGCGAGGCTGCGGTCCATCAGCCAGTTTGAACCCAGAGCACTCAATCCAAACACCATTAAAATATTTAGACTGTTAACTTGCACGCTAATTCCTTCCCGACCTCCACCCCTTTTTTTACGTAGATAACTTTGAAGCTGTTTTTTCCTCCCCACTTCTAATACGACTTCCTGCTGTTGGCAAATAAGCATTTTGGGAAGAAAAAAAAACCGTAATCCTCTTTAATACGCTTCCTTGGGGCCTTAGACGAACACAGTGTTTTCTCCACATTTAACAAGCTGTTCGTCACACAAAAATCCACTAAAATTGAATCTAAGCATTTTCAGAATGAGACCAGGAGACAAAGAAGTCTTGCAGAGCTTCATTATAAGTTAGACTCCCTGCTCAGTGCCTAAAAAAACCCCAAAAAACAACCAAACCCAAAACACCCCAAAACAAACCACCTTCACTCCACAGGATGAGATGTACTATTTGCCAAGGAGCGTTTGGATGCTCCCAAGGATTGCCCAAGCACCTTCATTATAGAAAAAAACAATACTTTCATCTCCAAAAAAAATCAAAATTCATGTAGATGTTAGAGCAAACCTCTTCCCAGAAGTCCTGTGGCAGTTTTATTACTATTAATTTGTAAGACTGCTTCTCCTTGTGGCCAGGCAAGAGTCTCTTCCATCCCTGCCAGGCTGCCAGACAAGCCATGTCAGATCTTCTTATAGCCCCTTTTCCAGTCCCTAAAGGGGCTCCAGGAAAGCTGGGGAGGGACTCTGGATCAGGGAGGGGAGCCACAGGATGAGGGGGAACAGTTTTACACTGACAGAGGGGAGACTGAGATGAGATCTGGGGAAGAACTTCTTTAATGTGAGAGTGGTGAGACCTTGGCCCAGATTGCCCAGAGAAGCTGTGGCTGCCCCATCCCTGGAGGGGTTCAAGGCCAAGATGGATGGGGCTTTGAGGAACCTGGTCTGGTGGGAGGTGTCCCTGCCCAGGGCAGGGGGTTGGAACTGGATGGTATTTAAGGTCCTTTCCAACCCAAACCATTCTATGGTTCTATGATTCAGCCTTGAGCTCCAGTTTCTCCCCAAGGGACAATGTTCAGCCTCAGCTGTGACAACAGAAGAGATGCTAAACTACATCTGGGCTCCCCTCGGTCCTATTGCCACTTTCTCATGTCCTCCAACAACTTTCTCAGTGCTGTAACAAAGGAAAACTAGCTTTGAGATCTTTAACTAGCAGATACGTATCACAAGCATCCAGATAACTAGTGAGGGTGATCTTGTGATCACGCATCACTGCTGAAGCTCAGCATCGGCCACTCATTCATTATCTTTTTCAGCTGCACCACTTTTCCTTTTCTGCTAAACCTCAGTCCTTCTCAGCCCTGGATCTTTACCCATTTTAACCTCACACGCTGCACAAACCCCAAAGCCCAAGTACATGATGAAGATATTTTGCCCTTCACATCAAGACTAACATTGGCGTTGCTAAGAGCTGTGGTTTTCTTCTCACATTGCATGTTCAGACTTCTGAAGCTGTAAAGACAATGTACTCGTCTAGAAGGGAACTACTGTTCCTAAATTAATGTTATAATTTCCAAAGCTTTAAGTACGAAAGAGAGGAGAGAAGGTTTATGTTGGCGTATGAACGCGCACGTCCTTCTGCAAACCAGGATCCTGTCAGGTACATCCAGCCTGGAAGATAGATGCTCTCCAAGAGAAACCACAGCCCTTCCATACTCCTGAGACCACTTAGCTACTCCGATGCACAACAGTCCTCATGCCAAAGAGAATTTCGTTTGTTCCCCTACTTATTTCCAGATCCACCTCCACCAATCCTCTTTGCAATCCAGCAGACCACTTACAGAAACACATGGCAATTAATCCTAAAGTCCTTTCTCCACTGTTGGACAGCAGTCTGGGTAGTGACCACTCTTTCAGTCCTCAAGTGGACCCCGCTGTGAACTTGACAACTGCTTGTTGCCCTTGTGGCCAAGAAGACCAATGGTCTCCTGGGGGGACATGAGAAAGAGCGTGGCTTGCAGATCGAGGGAGGTCATCCTCCCCTTCTGGCCACAGTTGGAGCACTGTGTCCTGTTCTAGCCACCCTAGTTCAAGGACAGGGAACTGCTGGAGAGAGTCCAGCAGAGGCTACAAACACAGATGAACAAGGGACTGGAGCACCTCTCTGACGAGGAAAGGCTGAGAGACCTGGGGCAGTTCGACCTGGAGAAGAGAAGACTGAGAGGGGACCTCATTAATGCTGAGCAATACCTAAAGGGCAGGTGGTAAGAGGATGGGGCCAGAATCTTCTCAGTAGTGCCCAGTGACAGGACAAGGGGCAACGGCCACAAACTGGTACATGGGAAATTCCATCTCAACATGAAGAGCTTCTTTAGTTTGAGGGTGGCAGAGCCCTGGAAGAGGCTGCCCAAAGAGCTGACAGTCTCCTCTGGAGACATTCAAACTCCATCTGGACATGTTTCTGTGCAACCTGCTCTGGGTGGACCTGCTCTGTCAGAGGCTTGATTTAGATTATATCCAGTGGTTCCTTCCAACTCCTGCCACTCTGTGATTCTGTTGAGCTTTTATCCATCTACGTTGGCAGTGGAGACAAGCCCAAGCCTTTGGGAGCTTTGGAACCAAGCACATGAGCAAGCACAGCACAGACACACAGCAAAACTTGGGTCAGGCCCACAAGAAGCTTCACTAGGACTTGCACCTGAGCTAACATCTCCCAGGGATAGCTCACAGTCCTTCTCCACATGGCATTATCTCCACCAGCTCACAGATCTCAGCACTGCCTGCCACTTGTTGGTGGCCTTGCTCCTCTCCTGAGGAGGCCGCCTTTGCTGCCTGAGGCTCTTGGGGTTTTTTAAACCACAGGCTACATCAGTGATTCCACAGGAAAAAAAAAAAAATAGAAAAAAGACCAACTTACACCAACACCCAGCTGCAAAAGCCCCAGGGAGTCCACACTGCATAACACCCACCCAAATCTCAATAGCTCAAGAACGTATTTTTTCTCGGCTTCACTTCATGAATCCTACAGATCAGCTCTTCAAGGACATGCAACAGAAGACACACGACTTCTGAAGTGTTTCTAAATGCATTATGCATCAGTTCTATTTCAAAGTAATTCACAGATCTAGACAACCTAAGCTTATCTGTACTGTGGAGTCTGGAGCATATGACAGCTCTTGGGAATCTGCAATTCCCTCATCTGTAGTACTGTTCATAGAGTCATAGAATGGTTTTGGTTGGAAGGGACCTTAAAGATCATTGAGTTCCAGTCCTCTGCCCTGGGCAGGGACACCTCCCACCAGACCAGGTTGATCAAAGCCCCCTCCAACCTGGCCTTGAACCCCTCCAGGGATGGGGCAGCCACAGCTTCTCTGGGGCAACCTGAGCCAAGGTCTCACCACCCTCACACCAAAGAAGTTCTTCCTAAGATCTCAACTCTTGACTTGCCCCTACTCCAGATTCCAAGTAAACTTGTAGCTCCAGCCTCCATCTCTTCTTACTCCTCGGTCAAAGGTGACCAACCTCCAAGAGAACTCCTCTCAAAGATTAAGTAAGACCTGATGGAGAGCACCCACCCCTTCACCCAAAGACAACCTGCAACTGCTGGCAACCTCATTTTAATTATTTTTTGCTATACGTGCTGCCACAACAAGTAAAATTCTGGAAATTTTACTTCCAAATGAAAAGGCAAGTAAGCAAGACTTTAAAGCAAAAGATAGGTTTAAAAAAAAGTAAAAATCAAACAGAATTGGCAGCCTCGGGGACACATTGCTCATAAACTCAATTAATTCTCGAGGCATACATACATTTTTTATGATACCTTCCTGCGGCTTTACATGAGCAAATATCTAGATGCTGTTAACAGAAAAGTCAAGAGCGACAGAAGCTTTGTCTTAACTTTCAGCACTGAAAGTTAAAGGAAAATTGGGACTGGAGCACGTACATCTGTTGCCACTTTGGACCCCATTCCAAAAGGAATAGGGCAAGCAACAACTGGGGTTTACCAGACCCCTTCCGACTCGATTTTCCACCTGGTAGGGTGGTGGTGGTGGAAAGAGGTGGGGGCGAGGGTGAACAGGCACAAGGCATTTTAACATACCCATTATTTGTCATCCATTTTTTCCCCTGCCCAAGTAACCAGATTTAATCCCGATTAATGAAGCAGCAGCTAATGCAACATCAAAGACCGTCCTCAGCTTTGAAGCCGTTTGACTCTAGTTTTTCGGAGCCGTGACAACCCAGAATGAGAAACTTACTCCACAAACCATGCCTTTCCCAAAACAAGCAGAGAGATACAGGGGGAGCCCAGCTCTAACTGCTCAGGAAAACACTGATATTTTCTTCACAGTAATAAACTTCCAGACCGGCTGTGATTTAACTCCCCGAGCGCATACTTCTATAGAAGCGCTTTCTAACACAGATGGGCGTGCTACGTGCAACGTGGTTAATTCTTCTAATGAAGACTGACCGTTCAAGAGCTGCTATTGAGGTTTCAAGCCTCCCCCAAATTAGCTTTCAGTCGAACGGGGTTCTGGTGAAAGGAAAGAACGCTGCTTCATCCTCAAGTAAAACACTGCGTGGGTGGTGCGTAGTAAAATCCCATATTTCACAATATTTTAGCTCAAGGCTCAGCTGCAGCAGAATTTCAGTTCGCAGTGCTACCAAATTTAAAAAAAAAAAAAAAAAACAAAAACCAACAAAAAAAACTCCAAACCAAAACAAGAAGCTGTAACCACAAGGATATACAAGTTTGAAGGTTTAAGCAAAATACGGTTGCGCTTCGCCGGGCCAACCATTCAGAGCTGCAGATGATTATCAAACACCTCTCTCATAAAAGTAAGTACAGGAGCTGTGATTTTGAGTTTTTTTGGTTGTGTTTTTTGTTTCCTGTGTAAAGGAGCTTAGAGCTATTACTCCTAAGCATCTGACCACTTTGACAGCACTGGAGCACACCTAAGGCAGACATTCCTACTTGCTTCATGCACTTGCCTCAGGCAGATCGGACGATTCGGAGCCCCAGATTCAGACTTTCTACCCCTCTTAAACAAAGAGCCTGAAGTTAAAACTACCCACGCTCCTTGCCAGCCATCAGTCTCAAGGAGGTGGAGCTCCCCTGAAGCACAACATCTCGAATAAGACCAAGGAAGAGAAAACAAACCCCATGGTTCTCACGTTCCAGCACCTGGAAGCCAGAAGACTCCATGCAAGATGCTCAAGTAACGGTGGAGAAGTCCTTGTTGTGGAGACCTCACCTGCCTGGATGGGAAACACACACAAAAAGAAGGGAGAAACCGCAGGGAGATGATGCTCTGCTCTAATATCTACTCGCACAGTGCAAGAAGCCAGGTAATGGGACATTGTTGTTGAAGCCCCAGTCCTAGAAGCGGAAGAATTTCTAAAATAAACTGGATTTTTTTCTCTAGGGTGGGGAGGGTCTTTAAGTGACATGCACCTCGGTGCTAAAAGGCAGCTCAAATAAATAATTTTTAGGCTCGGGTGTTTGGTGGTCCTGTGAAAACCCCACCCTCAGACAGGGCTAGTGATGAGAGAGAGAGGGATCAGAACCTCCAGTACAGGGAATCCCAGCCCAATTTAAAGGCATCAATTAAACACAAGAGTTTTGCCAGCTTCACGATACAGGAAAGCCTACCCATACTTAAAGCATCCCCCTGACTTGGCAAGTATTTTATTTACCCAAACGGCCTCAGGGGGTGGGAAATAAAATTAAAAAAAAATAAATTCACTTTTCAGTTGTACTTTGGACATCAGTACTTGAAGAGGGACGAAATCACACTCCTTACGTACCGCAGGCACTCCGCACCGAGATGCTGGAGTCAGCCTTAGAGGAAAAGCAGTGGCATTAAGTCAGAAAAAAAAGAGGTGCTGGATGAAGAACCAGGAGTGGGTCGAGGTTACTCCAGAACATCCCAAAGGGATTTAAGTGAAATGCAGGCAAGCAACCGTTTCGAATGTGGGTTGAGCTCCCTTGCTCCCCTAAGGAGAGACTACTTGAGTATGTCAAGTCAAAGCCGGATACACCGCCGGAACCCAAGGAACAGAAATCCAGCAGTGAGGAGCCAAGGAGTTAGGTCACCCAACACCATTCACGCCACAACCTGCTCGTGAAACTCAATGGAGTCTCTCTCTTCCCCCAGACCAGTGGCTCTCATCTACCCATTTCACCCCAGACCAGTGGCTCCCGTCTACCCATTTCACCCCAGACCAGTGGCTCCCGCCTACCCCTTTCTCAGGTGAAAGGCCACACCTGAGCTGGCAGGATGTGATGGGCTTGTGACAGGAAGAAGAAAAAAAACAAAATAAAAACAAATCAAAACAAAAATTAAAAAAAAAAAACACACAAAAAAACCCTGCTTTAGTAAACTTGGAATAGAAATTTGTGTCATTAAACACACGCAGACCCAGAACTGCCACCACGGCTGTAGAAGTGGCCATTTCAATGCCTAAACAATACCCCTTCCAGCCACAAGACATAGGACACTTGTGCCACGAGGGTTAGAACGACTCCTAAACCTTCATCAGAATACGTACATGGCAATTAACAGCAATAATAATAAAAAAAAATAAAACCACCGTAATGAGAATTAAAACTTTTATTAGTGTATTCACATATTAGGCAAATGGAACACGCATGAAGCTTATCTCTTAGGTTCACAAGTTCTACCAATACATTAGTCTACTGGTAAAACTAGCACAAACTGGTAACTGCTTTGCCAATTTATTTATTCAATTTTTATTTTATTTAAAAAAA
>VXBJ01005041.1:0-259241 GCA_013400055.1 Nycticryphes semicollaris
TAGCTTAGGTCCAGTTCCATGAAATTTCATAATCTACAGAGGGTTAAAAAGCAGCCTACGGGGAATGGAGCCGGGCAGGAACCACAAGCCAGCTGCTGCAAATTACCAAGGAAGCTGCACTAAAATGGGCAGAACCAGCAGTGACTGGGCTGAAATAAACACAGGGCAGTAAAAAATGTAAAAGCAAAAGGAAATTGAAAATAAAAACCCAACTCCCAAAGGTTTGGCGGGTCCAGTTCTGCCTGGGCAAAACATTAAGACTTGCAAAAAATAAAAAATAAAGAGAGAGGAGATTATAAAAACCACTAGTAACTATTTTACATTGTTTAAAAAAAAGATCCCATTCCACCCACCTAAAGCCTCGCTGTGAAATGCAGTCGCGTGAGAGAGGGCGAGAGATGCACATGAGCAGAAATTCAGCCAGAGACTTGGAAATGCTTTTGGAGTCGGATTCCCTCGTTTGGCGCTGGGGCGAAGATCCTAAATGCCGTGGTCAGAACTGGTTGGCGTGGAGGTCTGCTGCCTGGGCAGCACCTCCATCTGTACAGAAGGACTGAGGAAATGGGCGGCTCTGGCTCAGAGGGACCCGTCTCCACTCCTAGACATCCCCACCGCGACTGGAGGAAAGCACTAGTTACGTTGCATAGTGGTCGAAGCTGCCGAGATACTCCAGTGCCGCTCTGTAGCACAGCTGGTACTGGTCCTGCAAGGCAGCAAGAGGGGAAGCGTGAGAAGCAGGGAGCCAAGGGCATCGGGCTGCAGGGTTGCACATCTACAGGATGGCTCCCATCCCTTCTCCCACAGATTTCCCACCACCCCAGGGAGGAGGGGACACTCACCTCTGTCTGCACCATGGCTGGCCGCTGCGTCCGCAAGGTCTTCACCGTCTGGAACATGTCCACCACCCCCTCGTAGCGCATCCTCTCCAGCACGATGCTGAGCGTGATAAACACGCCTGTGCGCCCCACCCCAGCACTGCGCAGAGGGAGCAAGAGGTGCTGTTAGAGACCCACCAGCCCCAGCAGGGCTCTGCAGAGCTCCTAGGAGGGGTGCAAGCTTGCGGAGCATGGGAACATGCTCAGTGGATCCAGGAGAAACCACAGGCACACTGTCAGCCAGAGGTGCCCTCTCAGCCCCATTGGGGCCCACCCATTCTGTCCTGCCTCTGGGCCTCTGTGTCACCCTGCCCTGTCCAAGGACTCTTCCAAGGAGCTACAGATAGCACCACCTGGGCACTGGGTTAATCTGGAAGACTGACAATGGCACCCATGGACATTGCCACCTCCATGGGGGATGCAGGAGGGGCACCAAGTGCAGGCAAGCTGGCAGCTGCTAGGGTAAGCAAGGCAGGGGACATCTCTGAGGGCTGGTGAAGGCAGAGGGGGACGTGTATCTGTCCCCACTCACCTGCAGTGCACCGTGATGGGCCCGTCTTGCCCGAATTGCTCCTTGGTCTTGTGCACCTGCCCGATGAAGTCGATGAAGCCCTCTCCTGTCTTTGGCACTCCCTGCTCAGGCCAGTCTGTGAACTGGAACTGGCGGATGGTCCGTGACTGGCCGTCCTGCAGGGACAGGAGTGTTAGATGTGAACTGTGGATGAGCAGACAGTAAGGGGGGGCTGATCTTGCTCCCCTCCGCGCTGGTGTTTCTGACCTGCTTTCAGACTCCCCTGGCTCAGGCCAGCTGAGAGGATGCACAGGTCATGGATAAGCCCAGGTAGATCTTTCACTGAGTGTTTGGGGCCTTTTTCTGCTCTCCCACGTTCACCCCAGGGCAGCTGAACTGAGCAGGACTTTGGGCCCCGCAGGGTCTGTTGGGTCAGTGCCTTGGTTGTACTTGGTGCCCAGGTCCACCACAGGACCACACTTCCTGTCACACAGGGGCCCTGTGCCCATCAGATGCTGCACACAGAGACCCCAGGTGCAGGGGAGCCCATGTTAAATGCTTGCCCAAGTGCACAGCACAGGCAAGGCAGGGTCTGCTGCTGACAGGGCTCCCTGAACTCCTCACTGGGGCTGACACAGCCGGCAAGGAAAAACTTGTGGCAACAGGAGCAGCAGGAGAAGGGCAGCAGCCTCTTCTGCCTGCAGTTCAAGGCAGCACCTTGCTTTCTGGTTGCTCCAGGAGCTGCTGCACGCTCCCTTCACTGGCCTGGGCAGGGCAGCAGTGGAGCAGAGGCACAGGAGGCAGGGGAGCTGGGGAGCCAGCAGTTGCACTCACCCTCGCATCCGTCACCTTGAACTCCCGGAGGATGTACTGCGGCATGTTATACTCTGCCATGGGGTCCACCACAAAGTACTGATAGCGGGCAGAGCGCTCCGCCGGCCAGTACTGATGGCACTTCTCCTGTGGATGAGGAGCACAGTGAGACGTTAACACACACAAGCTACCGCTCCTCCCTCCCGCTCCCTGGGAGCACACATGGCTCTGGGGCCAAAGGGTCAGCCAGAGACATGCCAGCAGGAGGCTGGCCCAGAGCAGCTGGCGCTGGGGACAAACTGGGATGAGCTGAGAGGCTGTGCCCACAGACAGCAGCCACACAGCCCCTCCTTTTTCTCTGAGCAGGATTCGTACCCGGCCCATTTCGCGCAGCTTTGTCAGCATCACCACGATGGTGGAGTTGTGCTCCCAAAGCATCCTCCAGAAGTCCTCTGTGGTCTCAGCCAGCGGTCCCTGTGTGGCGATGTAGGCCTTCTGCTGCCTGCAACAAACATAACGGTGCTCAGAGCAGCTCCTGGGAAGCGGGCAGCAGCTGCTTCGGGGGACTGGTGGGTTGGGAGGGCTGGAGGCAGCAACCCCGTGCAGCAGGACTGACAATGCAGCTGCAGCAGACAGGTCTCTAGGACTAGCCATGGACTTGGTGGGGGGAAGGATAAGCCTGCCCAGTGCATGTCTTCTACATGCTCCCCACAGATGGATGATCCAGAAAGGCTGCTTGTCCTTGCAGGGGTGACAGTGTCCCCAGCCCAGCCTCTCCCAGCTGCTTGTCCCTGTGGCTGCTGGACCAAAAGCCTTCTCAGCACCCAGCCCATGTGAGCAGCCTGCCACCCATTCGGGCTGGGAGGAGAGGCTGCGCTTGGGGACAAGCCCAGCAGCACCTCTGGGTTCCTGCACTTTTACGCTTTACAACACCCACTGTCCCTCCTGCTGCATGCTAAGACAGAGCAAGTGAATCAGGTCACCTGGATCACACATGCCAGCTAGGATTTGAGGCAGCGTGGTAACCACCAATATTGGTTTGCCAACCTTTCTGAAGCTCCCAAATCTGTCCTCCTCGATTCCACTGCAAACCAGAGCATCTCTCAAAAAGTCCTGTGTGAAAGCAGAGCTTGCTTTGCCTCAGTCTGGCACCCACCCTGAAACAAGCACCCTTGGTGCTTTGGACTTTTGAGAAGCTCTGGCGTGTTGCCTCTTTGGCTCGCCGAGTGCCCAGCCTGGCACGTCGGTGCCACCTGCAAGAGATGGGTCTGACACCGCACGGGTGGCCGAGACACAGTCTCTCTTCACCACAGCGGGGCGCCGGAGCCCGCAGGATGAGGGCGACATTCTCCCGTCCGGCATTTCATCTCTCCATTGGTGCTAAAAATTAATGAACATACTGCACAACAGCTGTAATGTGCAGGATGAAAACAGGGGCTGCTTCAAGGTGGACTTATAAGACATCATAAAAAGCAGGGAGTGGGGGGTGCAGAACGAAATAAAAGATCTAATAAAGATGCAGCATCACCGATATGTGCAGGACCTTGGGCCAACTGATCTCTTTAGATAATACCAAGAAGATTGCTTGGTTCAAAGAAAATGACAGGAAAAGATAACAGCACTCTTCAGGGATGGGGTAGGTAGCACATGAAATGGTACCACCTGCCGTGCTGGCAGCCCTCCCTCCACAGCATAACCCAGGGGCAAAACCAGCATCCCTCTTAATCAGCTCTGGAGCCAGGGCACTGTGGCTGCAGCCCACCTGTCAGACACCAGGGTGGGTGTGCAGGCAGGCAGCCACGTTAATGACATGCTGCTGGATGGCTCGGAGCCACACAGGCAGGAGGGAGCAGAAGCTTTTCTTGTGACAGCTTTTCTCCAGCCCCTTCATCTTACTCTATCCCACGCCAAGGGAGCCTGGCTGCTGTGGTTTCGCTGTGTTGGGATGCTCCCAGGGTTACTCCTCTTCTGCTCCCCGGCCACTCTTGCCTTCACATAGCCCTTCCCCCTGGGAACCCTTTCTGGGCTCAGCTGCTGGAGCAGGGATGGAGGAACAGAGCTGCTGGCCTGGCTACACCAACATCTGTTGCCTTTGGCAGTGCCTGTTGCTCCTGGGAGGGCACTACTCCGTAAGAAGTGTTTGGGCAGAGCCAAGCTGGAGGGGGAGTGTGCCACATCCATTGTTGTATCCCCTGCTCCTGTACTGGGTGACCCTACTGTGATGGTGCACCAGAAGGATGACGGGAATGAGCCCTGCATATGCATTGTTGGGATTTGGCCTGGATTATTGTCCAGGATTTGGCTGGGAAGATGTGGCCACTGGGCTGTTTCCCTGTGTTCTCCTCTCCTGGCACTTTGCATCATAGAATGTGATGCCAGCAGTTAGATACAGAAACCATAAGTATTATTGCCCCACTAGATCTTAATTTGTGCTTCCTAAAAGGTATACTGGGGAGCAGAACCCAGTGACAGGCCCTCCAGTGTCCAGCACCAACCCTGCCTGATGATCCACAGATGTCCCACCCAAAATCAAGACATGGGCTGTTGCTTGGACCAGCCATGCAGTGCAAGCACACTTCTGCCTCTGGTTGCTACAGCTAGTGAGGTGGGGCAGGTTTGTGTTAGATGCTGCAGATGTAGAACACATGCCAGGGGATGCCTAACAGAAGATCCTACAAACCTCTGCAGGAGCCAGGACAGCCTCCCACCCCAGCCACGGGGGTGTCTGTCTACAGCAATACAAGCCAGCCTGGCAGCACTCACTCACTAGCGCCTGAGAACATGGACATGGATAAAACGCAACAAAGTGATCCCCAGCCCACCTCTAGGCAGCCAGGACCAGTCCTTGGGAAAGAGGAGAAGGCAGCTTTGCCCAGGTTCCCAAGTGGGCAGGACAGGCTGGTCCAGGCACCTCAGGTGACCCTTACCTGTACCCATCTATGAAGCTGGCATTGATGTAGTCGGAGCCCTCGACACCCCGGATGGGCTGAAGACAGACTCTCGTCAGCTCATATGGCATGATGTTCACGAGGCGATTCTTGAATTTGTTGCACGGGAGGTTGGCACTGATGAAACGTGAGGTATGTGCTTTAGAGTTGGCCAGCAGCTGAAAGAGGAGGAGACACGTCAAACCCCTGCTGGGGATGCAGCAATCTGGGGGCAAAATTAGGACCCTGGCAGCAGGGCAGGCAGAAACCCCTCTGGACACACAGCCATGCTCTCTCCTCTGACCGAGGGACAGCTGCTGGGGACCAGGTCTTTCCAGAGCTGACGAAGGGTTCTGCCACCATGTTACAAGGAGGCTGTTGGCTTTTGGTGCGTGGCTGTAGGTGACAGCAGGGGAACCACCTGCACTGACCTGCTGGCACAGCCCCATAGAGGAGTGGAGACCCACAGCAGTTCTCTGACCCACAAAGGGCCAGGACATGAAGCTTTGTACTGGGTTGAACCAGGGACACACGCCTAGCGGCGTCAGGGAAGGAAAGCTTTCCATCTCTCAACAATGTCTTACTATTTACTTCTCACCCCAGAAGAACCCAAGAAAAATGTGAGAATTGTGACAGTTTTAGGTAAAGAAGATCTATTTTGGGTTACTGTGAGACATTTTATGGTTCTCTTTGAGCCCTGTAAACTGGAGTCATGGTAAATGTGTTACTTAGATCTGCTGGCAGAGACTTGCAAACAGAAATCCTTCGTTATTTTTTTCTTTTTATTTATGTTTTTCCCTGTTTCTTTTATTTCTTTTTTCCCTTCCCCTGGTGTCTCTAGAGCCACCCTTCTCTCTATGTGTGGCAGCTGGTACTTGGCAGAGGCTCCTTGCAGAAGCACAGGGTTGCTCTTTGGGGAGTGATGCAGCCGTGTGAGGCCCTCCCATATCCTGCTCCTCAGGGTTTCCCACGCAGTGGACACTGCCATGGCACAGAGAGGGGCAAGTTTTATTACTGTCATCTGCGAATAACAAGGGGAGCCCCTTGGATGAACAGCAGATTTTTGTCTTTCTTACAATAGAGTTGCTAGAGTTGAGCCTAATTCTGTGGCTCTCTTGAGAGGTTTCTCAGGGCAAGTGTCACCATGAAATACTAATGCAGCTTGTTCTACTGTGCCAAGCCCAGGACACTGGCAGCTCTGGTAACCACGGGACAGAGCTGCTCAGCTATTAGGCAGAAAGTCAATATTTTGCCTCTCCTGCTCCTTTGTCACTTGGAGGGAATCCCCAGGAGAAGCTGTGTTGCTGCAGTTCATTTCACAGCCTGCATGGTCTGCTGCCTCCCCGCATGAGCTATATTCCCCTGCAAGCGTCCACTGGACTAATGCACCTCATCTGAGAATACGGGCGCTTACCAGAGCTCACTTCCATCTCCCAGGCTGTAATAAATATCTGCAGTTGGCATTCGCAGATACGGAGAGCAAAATGGGGGCTTGGATTCTTGAAAACAATGTGCCTTAAAACACCGCCTTCACCAATTGCAGGCACCGAGGCTTGGTGTCGAGATGGTTAAAAGATAACAGAGCTCAGCACTGAAGAAATGCGACTATAAACGTCTCACATATTTAAATCGGAGCCGTTTCCAGACAAGTTGTTCACAGTAACATCAATTATCACTAACACGATCTGCATCTGATTTTAGATGCAGCTCCTGCCGCACAGTGAACCTAGAGCAGAACGTGCTGCTGAGAACCGTGCATCCATCTGCCTTTTATATCCTCCCCAGAAGCTGCCAATCCAGGGGGGACCGTGGCCGACACAAGCTTTACAATTCAAATGTATTTTAAGTCACTGCCTACCTGGGTTAGAAACACACATAAGAATAACCGTCTGTAATGATCCACGCCTCTCCTCTCCCAACCCCTGGACGAGTGGCCCGGTGGGGCTGTGTGGGCAGAGACAGGGCGCTGGGGAAGGGGCTGCTGGGGCTCTGCCACCAACCTTGAATTCCAGCTCCATCGCAGTAACGCTCTCGCCTGGTGGCACCTGGGTCAGCTTCTGGATGTGAGCAAAGAGGTTGCGTGCAGGCACCTCGGTATTGCCACATGTGGCTGCCTCCAGCAAGGCCTCGTGGATGAAGATGTACTGGTCCTCTGTCTGCACCATATAGTTGCGCTGAGAGCGCATGCACGTCACGTGGCCATAGATATCCACGGTCTTCTCATGCTTCATCCGCTCCAGCATGGCATCAATGACAATGAAGCAACCAGTTCGGCCCACGCCGGCACTGTGGGAACAAAGCACGGGGCCTGAGATGACACTGTCTCCTACAAATGCCACACAAGTTCTACTCTGGCTTAAGAAAGCACTGGAACCTAGACCGCGCAGAAGGGGAGGAAAGGCTTCTCCTCACACCGAGGGCTAATGAATGGAGCCCCAGACAAGAGGTGACATGAGGAATGAGAAAGTGAGGCACTGGAGAATGTGGGAGGTTACTCAGCCCTTCTGCTGTCCCCCTGGAGTGGAAAGGACATGGTGTCACTCTGCTGGTCCCTGAGGTGGCTTCTCCTCCACAAGGGAAGGAGAAATGTGTTTACCAGGTGGGAGAATGACAGCACGTGTGTGCATGAAGTCAGAAGACCTGGAGCTCAGGCTGTGCCCTGGAACCAGTGAAGCTCGTAATTTCAAGCCTGCTTGTCCCTTTAACCTGGGTCACTGTTTCCTAACCCATAAAATGAGGACAGCCAGCCTGAGAGGGGAAGTCAAAAAGGTGAGGTCACGCACGTCTATGCTGAGCCCTTTCCTCAAGCACTGGATGTGTCTCCACTGTTGGAAGAGCTGTAGCAATCCCCAAACTACTCACCCTGAGAGCACCCTGAAAACAACAGACACGCTGTCGTGACATGTAAACACAGGCAGAGATAGGGAGGCTAGACATTTCCTCATTTATGGTGCAAGTCAGATCCTTAACAGGGCTTTAATACAGCTTGTTTGTGTGTTAATTATACCCCACTCCCATCTGAAACAGAGCATGAAAGAAGAGCATTAAACACTGCTGGTAAGGCGTATGCTGGAACAGCAATGATGGAGTGGTTTGCTCAGTAATAGTCCCCACTTGGCTGGTAGAGATAAATCTTGCCTGGATAGGGTGCTGAGCCTTAGTAGACTAATGTTTTGCTTAAAGAGCTGCCTTTCTACCCCACGGAAGAGTTCTACTGTAAATACTATGTGTGATTGTTCGCAGAGGTCACTGCATGCGCATCCTTCAATGATGGGCCCCTGAAAGGTACTATCTACTTATGCTGGCACAGATCACTTCACTTTTAAATGGTAATTGCAGTTTTGCAGGAAAAAATGTTTTCTGGGGCTCTCCATACAGCAGTGCTGTTCAGTCTGACAGAGCAGTAGCAATACAAATATTGGCACTGCACTCCTGCTGCTGGGTGCTGGCCTGTTCCCAGCCCAAGCAGAGCAGTACAGGTTACGCTACTGTGAAACCTTCCCCACAGGAACAGGAGACCCCACATTTAGCTGGACAAGTTAAAGCTCCTGCAGCCAGGGGCAGCTTCACGAGCACACAGTCCTACCTGCAATGGACAACCATGGGCCCAGCATCCGGTGGGTTACAGGTCTTGACCCGTCGCAAGAAAGCTAGGATGGGGGTGGGGTATTCTGGTACCCCGTGATCAGGCCAAGCCATGAACTGGAACTGTCGTAGCTCTCGCTTCTCACTGGAGCCGTTCTGTCAAAGAGAAAGAGGAGTTGTTTTGCATGAGAACGGTCTTGTTCTAGGACAGGAACCCACTGATGGGGTAACAAGGTACCCAGCTGCCTGCACAGCAACAGACACATAATGCTGTGTGTGACCATGCACGTATTGGGCTTTTGCCATTGTAAATTTGGAGGCAAAATGTGGGCTTCTTGCAAGGTTTCTATGCCTATGTAGACATAGATGGTCTGTGGAAAGGCAGCTGCTAGAGAGAGCAGAGCAGCTCTGTGGGAGCGCAGCAGGCTGAAGGGAAGGTGAAAAACTCTCTGCACAGCATGAGGTCACTACCTGTGTACCCACTGCACGTTCAGGCACTGGGCATGGAAGGACCACAGCAGCCAGTGCCCTCCCTGCTCCTCTGCATCACGGGTCTCTCTGGGATGGCTGATCAGCCTGTGTTTGAGAGGCTGCCCTGTTCCTGTCTCAGCCTGGCTGAGTGATCTATACAGCGATGCTGCAGGACTGGCTGGATGACTGCTGGGGGCCAGATGCTTTCCCAGGGCGTGAGCGTGTCCCCATGGTACCCTCTGCCAGTGTGGCCCAGACTCAAGTTGTGCAAAGAGGCAGCTGCTGCAAAGCCTGTTTGCGCTGCCACTGCTAGCACTGCCCCCAGGGATTTCCAAACACTAACGAGGTACGCAGCAGGCAGCAGAGAAGGGCTTGCACGCACGTCAGCACAGCCCCTCCGTTTGCATTATTAGTGACAGGAGTGCTAAGAATTCACTGCTTCCCATGTTGTCCCTCTAATGGGAGGACAGCTGTTACATGTACACTCGCCAGAGGCAAGCACTCTAGGGCCCACCGCAGGGTCTGAATGCATACAGGGGAGCACCCGGTGTCCTGGCCAAAATCCAGCGGTGGCCAGATGCACAACCTGCAGCCAGTTTCCCACTGCAGCTCAGCTGTGAGAAATGGCCAATGTGCAGACTAGCCACATGCTTGGCCAAGCCCGTGGGCCGTGCAGCAGCCTGCAGCACTAAGGAGCAGCTCAGCATTACCTGGTGCAGGAACAGCCCAGCCAGCGCCATACCTTGTACAGTGCAAAGGTGCGGACGGTGTAGGTTGCCAGCTCAACTGTGTCCAGCAGGGTCACCTGGATCATCCCATAGGTTTCTGTACCCCGGCTTGGCCAGTACTGGTCACACTTTACCTGCAGAGAGAGGAGGAGAAAGGGTCAGTGCTTGGCTGCTGGCTGGGGCATTTGGGGTGAGGAACGGGGCTCTGCCCTTCAAAGGGTAAAGACAGAGAAGTCACTGTGCAGAGGGGGACCAAACCTGTCCAGAGGAGGGCCACGAAAATGATCAGGGGGTTGGAGCACCTCTGCTACGAGGACAGGCTGAGGGAGCTGGGGCTGTTCAGCCTGGAGAAGAGGAGGCTCCAGGGAGACCTAAGAGCAGCCTCCCAGTACCTGAAGGCAGCTACAGAAAGGCTGGGGAGGGTCTGTTTACAAAGGCCTGCAGTGACAGGATGAGGGGCAATGGCTTCAAGCTGGAGAAGAGCAGATTTAGACTGGACATTAGGAATAAGTTCTTTACTCTGAGGGTGGTGGAACACTGGAACAGGTTGCCCAAGGAGGTGGTTGAGGCCCCTTCCCTGGAGATACTCAAGGGGAGGTTGGAGGAGGCCCTGGGCAACCTGGTCTAGTTGGGGGTGTCCCTGCCGACTGCGGGGAGGTCGGACTAGATGACCTTTGGAGGTCCCTTCTGGCCTGGACCATTCCAAACACCCAGACCTCCTTCTCCCGGAGTGCCCCAGGCCCCAGCAGAAAGGCAGTACGCCCTGGGCTCCTTTCTACAATATTTATATTCAAAGAGATTTTTTTTTTTCCTGGAGCCACTGCTGGGGGGAGGTGAAGGGGCCAGGCCACCAGACACAGCAGCAAGAGCAGCACCAGGTATGAAGACAGCGTGCAGCAGCTGCCAGCACTGATATAAGCCTGCTGTAATTTTTCTTCTCTGCTTCCTGTCTGGGAAGATGGGGATCTTTGGGACTGTGCTTTCAGCGTCCCCCGGCCTGAGTTGTGCCTGGATGGAGAGAAGGTCAGCTGCTGCAGGTTGGTGGGAGGAGAGCTGGTGAAGCAGGGCAGGGGGAGCGGTGGTTTCTCTGGGAAAGGCTCTGCTTGAAGGGCAGGTGAGGTGAGGGAGATGCAGCCTGTATCCCCACCAGCTCCCTGCTATCCCAGACCAAAGTCCTCCACCCAGAGACACTGAATTGAGACAGGAAGCAGTCCTGAGTTCAGCAATACAATACAACAGGCACTACCTTTCCCTGTAGCATCCATAGTCCCCAGGGTGCTCCTGCCAGCATGGCCCCCAGGCAGCAACCCACACTCTCTTGGTGAAAGATGGGACACAGCCCACCCCAAGCCTCCAGCCTGGCTGCTGTGTCCACAGGGCTGACCCTGCCACTCTGTCTGTAATTGTCATAGGCTCAAGTGCATTGAGCATCCCCAAGAGATGCTGACCTACCCTTCTGGCAGGTGGCACATCCCTGCAAATACACATCTCCCAGGTGTTTCAAAAACTGCTTCACAGCAAGGCACAGGAGCCAGCTCAGACACAGACAGAACTTGTTCTCCCTCTGTGAGAAGACACAGACTGTGGCCAAACCATCCCTTCAGTCCCTTCCTGCAGGCAGCACTGTCCCACCAAGAAAACACCACTGCTCCCTAGAGACCCCCTGCCCTGTGGCATCCTTTACACACCCCCTCCCAGCTTCGCAGCCAGAGCACTTTGAGATACCGGTCACAGCTCCTGCTGCAGCCCACTTGGCAGAGAGCCCTAACTCATCCCCAGAGCCCCATCCCTCTGCCCCCTTCATCTCTCTGTGCATCCCTCCCTGCTCATCTGCTGATGCCCTCCTCCTCCTCCTATTCACAGCTCAGTGTTTGCAAACTACTCCTCCGGTTTTGTTCTCTCCAGCCCCAAGCTCCCTATTTAATTTGGCACCTTGAGCATCCCTATTTCATCTGGCACCCGGCTCCCGCGGTGCCTGGCTGACAGGAGGAAGACTTCATTCCCACCCATGTGCACTGCACCGAAAATGGTTTCCCGCCCTAGGAGAGAGGAGTGAATGGAAGATCATCTGTGCTTGTCAAGGAATAGTAAACTTAATTATTAGCCAAGTGTGTTTACAGGGGAATATGTAGGAAGGGAAACAACAGGCTTAATTAGAAATCAATGAAGTTCTGCCTTTTAATTGAAAGCACTTTAAGCAGGGTGGGGCTTGTGAGAGCTAAGAGCCCTCATCCTGCTCTCTGGCTGCTGGAGTGCGGCAACCTGGGGTCAGAGGGATGCATCTGTCCCAGCTTTTTTGGGGTCTGCTCCGAGTAAGCCCTGCTCTGGCAGAAGTGCCTGGCGCAAGGCTGCTTGATGGAGTACTGCTGGCACCTGCATGCCCAGAGCAGCTCAACTGCCTCCTGCCCAGGGTCTCCTGTGCTCCCAGTGTGGCAGGACATGTGCCTCAGAAGATTTCTCTTCCTCGCTGGGCACAGAGCAGCCCTTTATTTCACACTGAGTATCTGCAGAGCAAACAACTTGGAGGTCGCAAACCTTATTTCACAGCTAGACTGATCCTATCCTCACAAGTGGGCAGTATCTGCAGCTGCATCTCCAGCATCTCCAGCCACCTGAGTTTGCCTTGGCTGGCTCGGGGATGATGTGACCTCTCTTCAAAGGAGGTGACAGGAGGGCAGAATGGCATCCTGCAAAGGCTGGGTACAGTTGTTTGCTGTGTCACCCTCAGTGCCATTTGCAAGGGAGCAGCACAGCATGTCCCTGTGCCTGAGCCTGCACCTCGGGGAGAACTGTCCCTCTTGCCACCCATATGCTAACGGGGCTGTGTGTGCTCGAGCTCAAAACAAACTTCAGAGGAGTTCCCTGTGCAGGATAATAGCAGCGCCTGGGCTGGTAATTGAAAATTATTTATTCATGACCAGATAAGAGTCAGTCACATTTTCTGCCAAATTTACCCATAACGTTTATGCCCCATTTTCAAGCTCTGTAAATTTTATGCTGAAGCCGATGCACTGTGGCACTAAGGCAGATAAGAGATGTTTTCTTCTGGCAGTGCTTGCTTCTCATTAACTTAAGGAGCACAGTAATGTCCTGAACAGCCATTTATTGCAGCTTTGCTGAGTAGTTCCTGTCCCTCCCCTTTGATGCCCTGTGCCCAAGAGCAGCCGGGCACCTCTTCTCAGCTCAAGAGCTCTGCTGTGCTGCCGGCTCTGCTTGTGAGCTCCAGATGGCATCACCGCCAGTGAGAGGGCTGGAGTGGGACTGGTGGCTGCCAGGCCCTTCTTCCCCAGAGCCCTTAGCACCAGGCTCTTTGCACCCCTGTCTGGGGACATTAAATACCAGGAGATAGCTGCTTGGTGCTCTGGGCTGGGACAGAACAAGCCACTGCGCTGTTTTGGGAGACCTCGCTCTGCCAGGCTCTTGGGGATAGCCCAGAGTAGGAGAAATCCTGCTTTAATACCTCTCTCGTGCAACATAACCCTGGCTGGGACACACCACGCTCGCAGATTTGGGAAAGCTAATCTACAATGTGTGTTTCTGAACTGCCACTAAATGATTCTGAAACTGATTGTAAAGCTTTGAAGGCAGCTAAATTGCACAATCCCGCCATTTCTATCCTTTATGTGCCTCTCGCTTTGTGAAAACATGAAAAAGGGAGGATGATTTGGACCATCAAGCCAGCTGAAATTGCAGACCATAAAAGCTGATGCTCTTTAAAGATTTTTTTTTTTCCCCCTGCAGCTCAGGAGCCCTTTAAAGCAGCGTCACCCCTACAGGGCTGCAAAGCTGCTGCTGGTCCTGGCTGGCTTATCTACGCATAGCACTGCCAAGGGGAGTTAGGGAACTCACTTGGGAAGGTGACAGAGCTCTGCACCAAGCATCTCGACATGAGGCCCTGCTGCCCAACCCAGGCTTCACAGCTGGACAGTGCTGTGCCTGTGCCAAAGCCCCCAGGCAAGGGAACTTTCAAGCAAGGTCACCTGTGGGTATTGTTGTGACACCATGTGACTGCTTGGAGCAGTGATGTCCCACAGTGGTGTGAACACCAGCGGGGAGCAATGCTGCAGGAACCCAAGGGGTTGCATTAGATGAGATCTGAAGGCTCTGGAGTGGAGTAAACTAAAACAGTGACTCATGCTGAAAGCTGAGAGAAATGAGCAGTTAACGGGATCTTCCTTTGTCCCAAAAAGGTGTGCTCCTGAGTGAGCTCTAGCCATCACCAAAGGGGCATGAGAAAAAGCAGAGCAGGAAGGTGGCTGAAAGCCATTCTGCCTTGGAAGATGCTGGAGAAGCCAACAGAATAAGGCAGAGAAAATAATCTTCTACAAGTCCACATCCCAACTACCCACCAGGACCTTCCTGTGAGTGATGCCCTGGGGCACCTACAAGGTCCAGCAAACACCTCCAGGGAAGCCCTTGTGGTGCAGGGCTGGTTTGATTCAGGACTGGCTGGGCTTCCCCACTGCCTCCCCTGGCAACCTGCCTCTCCTGCAGTGCCTGAGAAAACTGCCCATTTCTCATTAGTGCTGGGGATGTGCCAAAGAGCCAGCAGGACATGGGCAGGCAGCTTCAGGGAGCAAATGCTGGGATCTGGGTCCAGTTCTGGGTCAGCTTAGAGGCCCTGGGCAGCATGTTCAGTCAGGCAGCCTGCCTGCAGCTTCTACGAGGGCCCTGGTCACCCCCTGCCCATGACAGGGATTCAGAGTGCCTGTCCTGTCACCACAAGCTTGACTACATGCACCTTGTTTGGGACAGAAACCAATACTGCAGGAGGGAAGTGCAGGATGACATGACAGGGAGCGTGCTGTGGGGAGATAACGCACGGCTCAGCAGCACAGGCATCTCAGGCAAAAGACAAGTGCCTGTGGGGTCAAAGGAAACCCGTTATCTTCGAGAAGCATGCACCTTGGAGTGTCTTCCCATAACTAAGCAGCCCAGAAGTTAAGTGAGTCAGGACTCCAGGCATGGATTTACTTGGCAACCTAAAAGGGCTTTTCCTCATACTTCAAATATATGCTCCATCACTGAAATGTGAAGGCACAAACAAGTCCCCATATAACCCCCAGCTGCAGAGAGCAGCTGATCAGCAGCTTCTGATCTTGCTTAGCTCATGTGCCAAGCCCTGAGCTATAGCTATAGGACAGGTCCGGCTAATTTTACCCCCTTTTTTAGCCTGGGGTGGGTGATGGTGTCCATGGGACAGAGAAGGTAGGGCTGTGCAGTGGGAAGCCCAGTGCAAAGCTGGGGTTGGATCTCTAGAGGCAGCTCATCTCCAAGGAACACTATTTTTCCCTGGAGGCTGTAGGGCATTTGTAGAGTCAGGGAAGCCCATGAACAAAGCCTATTTTTGTATATGCAGAAAAAGCAGATCAGTTTTGCTACGGTGATCGGTTGTTCCAGCTGCTTCCTCCAGCCAGTGTGGGCTAGGACACCCCTGTGAGCATTTCGGTGCTAAAGCTTTGAAATGGAGGGAGAGTATGCAAGCAAAAGTTTTAACTAAACCCAAACTTGACAGTTTCTGCTTCTCAAGAACGAGCTTATTGCGCTAAAAATAACCAGTGCTTCACAGCTTGAGCGCGTAGCCCCTTCTCCTGCCGTTGGCATAGCAACACTAAAATATTCTGCAAGTACAAATGCTCGCCGCTAAAATTTTACTTTTAGGAACAAATTGAATCACGAGAGGCAGAAGCTCCTTCCTGCTTGGGCAGGCTTTGCCTGAAGGGTGTATCTGGGCATGGGAGCACTTTGGTCACAGCTTACGAACACCTCCTTCAGGGGCTGAGTGAGAACCTCTGTCATAAGACGCCAAGAGCATCATCCGCAGTGAGGGCTCCTGCTCCTTCCTCTTCACATCGTGCCTTCCCCACGGTTTGCAGGCAGCTTTGCATTTATTACATCAGAATATCTAATCTTGGCAGTATGAGCTGATCGTTTATACATGTTGTCATTGGACAAGGCACAAATTAGTCTTGCTATTGCAACGAGACCTCGTCAGCCATTCCCTTGCATCGCTAGAGATGCCAGGGCCCTGTCAGGCTGGAGGATGCTGCTGATACCACCTACCAATTGCAGCTTCTCAGCTTCTGGGATGCAGCCCCCAGGCTTTCAGGGACTGTCAACACTCCTCATCTCAGAGCTTTCCTTTCTCCCTTTTGGTGTGAGTGATGTGGGGAGGGAAAGGATAGGTGTTTATGTAGACATGCAGGCAAGACAGGGGTTAATGAGTAGCACAGAAACAGGAGGTTTTGCCACCCTTTTGCCCCACCGGGATATACTTAAGGGGCACTTCTTGCTGGGGTGCCTGCAGCTTTCAGCCACACCACTGGACCTGCCTCTCCCTGGATGGCCCTTACGCTGTGAAGTAGTCCCATCCCTCTCTCCAGCCCCCACCACCAGGCTCCAGAAACAGGAGGAAGCACACACTGTACCCTGGACTTCTCCTCCAGCCTGGTCATCATGACTATAGTTGCTGTTCTCTGTTCCCAGACCATCCTCCAGAAGTCACTGAGGGTCTCTGGCAGAGGTCCCTGTGTGGCGATGTAGGCGTTCTGCTTCCGATACCCATCAATGTAATTGGCATTGATGTAATCGCTGCCTGGGACCCCTGTGGAGAAAGAGCAAAATGTTAGTCCAGGGGTAACCCATAACCCTGTGCCTATTGCTCTTCTGGGCCCTGAAGGCTGGGGAAGACGCTGGTATGTTCACAAGGCTCTTCACAAGTCTCCTTTACAGAGTGATGCCAGAATCTCTCCCAGGAATCTGGCAGAGGACAGGGATAGTGCCTGAACAAAGGAAGAACCCTTTGTAACTCCCACATTAATGCAACAAGCAGGCAGCGCCACAGCAGAGAGACAGCTGCCACATGCACACAAAGGGAAGTTCATAGACAGGAATATTAAGGAGCTCGTTTGGCCCCAAGCAACTGATTGAAATAACTGTCTTAAATTCACCAGCTATTTGTTATGGTCCTATAGCACCTTTTAAAAATGAAGCTGCTTCATTAGATTGTCTTTGCTAGCAGGGGATGTCAGGCAGGGATGTCCTCCCACCCCTCCTGCAGGGCTGAGTACCAAGGCCCTTCTTCCCACCGCCTCTGAAACCTTCTTCAGTGTGAGACACCCCCCCTCTGCTGCCTGCTGGCAGAGGCTGCTCCACTCCCACTTTGCCTCCACCACTTTAAGGAAAGGACTTTTTTTGTAAAGGCCTTTAAAATGCAAACATACAGTTACTAAAATAAAGGCGGCAAGGCAGTGGCCTGGGGCTGTGTTTCCAAACCCTGCTCAGCATGGGCTGCCCGGGCTGCAGGGAGGGAAAGCAGCAGGAACCTCCTGGTCTCCCAGGGAGAGCCCATCTGCATTTTATTAGAGGAAGGAAATAAAGCTGGGGGTCTCCCCCTCACCCTTTTGTCCTGCAGAATTTTCTACAGGTCCCAGCAGTCTCCAGCAGAAACAAAGTGCTGGCAGCTCCCGGGGAGCAGCAGCAGCTGGAGTGAAGCACACGGCTCCCTTGGCATGGGTGGCAGAGACCTGGCAGGGCGGATTGGGAACGGTTCCCAGGAAGACACAGACACTACTTACAGCAACTGAGTCAGGCTGGAAAACAGGGATTCCCCCACGTACTCACCCCACAGCTGTCTAAGAGGGTTTGCCCAGGATCAGGCATGCCAGGCCTTCACATAGCTGCTGCTGCTGCTTAACAGGCCTTGCTGCCAGGGATTGTTGCGACCCCACCTTACTCCCTGGACCCCCTCCTCCTCCCGAAGAGGATGAGTGGTGCATTGCATTAGAAAAGAATATTCGATCCCAAGCAAAAGGACTGCAGTGACTGCAGGGCCACCTGTACACAAAGCCAGGCCCCAGGCTCTTCCCCAAGTAGGGGTGCATGAAATTAGCTGCATCTTCCTCATCCCCCATGAGTGGGCTCAGTTCTGGTGTGCAGAGCTGGGTGCTGATTTATCAATAAAACAGTGGGATCGGGTGAGCCTGCGCTTCAGTACCTGTGCTCCAGCTCCTCTGCGTGCAAGGGGACTGCAGAGCAGGCGCCAAAAGCTCAGACTCCACAGAGATGTGGGGCTGGTTCTTGGAGCCATTGGGGTCAGTGCTACAAACACCAGGGCCTGATGCATCTCCCATGGAGGACAAGGATATGTGGAGCCTGATGTCCCAGGGGAAGGAGCACCCTTCATCCTGTGCAGCTCTGGGCACTCACTTGGGAGCAAACACTGACAAGTCCCAGAGGAAGATACTGGCCCTGCAGTCACGTCAAGACAAAGGGTGGTAGGGCTAACAGTGCCATGTCCCACCATGTGCTGAGGAAGGCAGCTGAAGTCACACAGCAGGGCCAGCAGTGAGAAGGGAGGCTAGTGGGACAGGCGTCTCTGCTGGCACCAGCAGTAGCACGAAGCAGCCACACGGGGCACACTGCTCTGAGGACACTGGGAAAGCAGGGGCAGCTCAGCAGAGCCCTTCCACTCTTGCCAACATTTTGCTCACACCTTTGCTCATGTTGATGCTGTTTATGTTTCTTGGTGTTTGACCCTGCTCGACTGACAACAGGGAAAAAGCCAGTCCCCTGCTCCAGCCAAGTTCCACTGTTTGCCAGGGTGCCCACTCCAGAGTCACTCTTACCATCGATGGAGGTCAGGATGACACGTGAGTGGTCGTAGGCGATCACGTTTGCATAGCGGTTTTTCGGTTTGTTCACTTCCAGGTTGGAGTTCTCCCAGGTGAACTGCTGCCCGGGATCAATGGACTGCAGAGGAAAAGAGAGGGAGGGAGTCAGGAGCGGTTCCAGCACAGTGGGACATTGCAGCACAGGTGTGTTTCAGTCAGGAAATACGTGTCTCCCTGCACACCTCTCCCCAGGCCAGACGAAGCTTCCATAGGTCTCCCCACCAGCAGTGTCAAGCCAGACCCCACTGAAACCCAGTCCCCCAGAGCGACCTGCCTCCTGTGACCTGTAGACAAAGCAGCCCTTTGCTGTGGCAGCCTGCTGCAGATGAGCCTTCACCTCCACTCTCTTTGCGTGCTCAATCCTTTTCTCTGGAGCTACCCATCAGCAGAAATTTGGTCTTATGCCAGGACTCCACAGAGACCTGCCTGCACAATTCTTGACCTAGTGGTTTCAACCAGCTGTTGAACTGCAGTGTCCTGAAATTTAGCAAGCCCTGGGTGTCTTGTGCCCCAGCAGCTTTAGGTATTAGTGTCCTGCAAGACAGCCCATGAGCATTTGCCAGGGAATAGTCATGGAAATTGATAGGTTACTCTCCCCTGCTCCAGCTACTTATGCAATGTAAACATCTCTCGTTTGAGTTAATAGAGTGACAAGGAACTATAAACCTGGAGAAGAGATGTGGTTATAAATCTTGGCCAAAGGCCTGCATGCTATGCCACTGCCTGAAAAGCACACACCTGGGTCCCACCTGTGTCCTGGCCTTGCACACCCAACGCTTCTCCCGTCAGCCATGTGCTGGTGCACTTGGTGTGCGGCTCCTCCATGGCCAGGCTGCCCCTTCCCAAAGCCTTTCCTGTCATCTTTGTCCATACACAAAACAAGGGGAAAAAGGTCCATCCCCAAAGCACCCCTGTGAGATGTGATGGCCTCTTTGGCCGGGAGATACATGAGGCATCCAGATAAGACAGCCGCCTCATGCAGGGACTTGCTCTGCCCATGCAGCCCTGGGCAAGCCCGGGGCAGGTAGATACAGCAGAAACCAGCCATCCCATAAACCCCCTCCCCCTGAAATTACCAGCACAGTCAACATTTTCTTAAAATCATGCCCTAGCTCAGGGTCCCCAAAGCTTCACTGGCCCACGGGCAAAGGTATTGAGCAAACAGGCCAGGGGAAGCACCGCATGTTATTCTCTCCACAGGCATCTATGCTCATCGCTTGGCAGAGAGCCATGTCAGGAAGGTTTCTCAGGCAGTAAAAAGCCCGCAAGTCTGTGTCGGCTCTGGATCAGCTGTGAGCAAAAGGCTTAGGCGGGAAGCAAAGCTCCCTGACTGGGCTGACCTGGACGACCCTCACGGTCCCTCTGCTCAGCTCCATCAACCACCGTCTGTGCGCAAGGCGTTACCCATCGCTGTCCCCTACTCTTGTGCGCTGCTGAGCAGACCCTTCCCAAGCAGTTGGCAGTGGCTGCAGGTATCCAGCTCCATCATGGAGCACAGGCACTGCCTCCATCGCTGCACTGGCCCTGAGGGCTTCCCGGCACATGCAAGGTGCGGGCCAGTGCTGTGCCAGGCGGCAGTCGCCTGTCCCCACGTGTGGCCCACGCCACCAGCCCTCCCCACGGGCAGAGGGGGCCAGCGCTGACGAAAAACGCGCAGGAGGATGTGACATCACAGCGATGCTAATAGATAGTTTGGGAAATGTAGGATGTAAATAGACATTTCCTACAGAAAACCTGTAATTTTCTATTATCAGCATAATAAGCAGGCAGCAGCAGTGCTCGAAGGCGCTGCAACAGGGATAGTGGGAGTGGAGACTGCAAGCAATGCTTCTGGCTGGAAACCCACTGGCCTGGTGGCCACAGCCCCTGCACACCCCTCTGGCCCAGGCACAGAGACACCCCAGCACAGCTCACAACTCACTGGGGCACTTAATTTCATTTAGGCACCTATATTTTTTTTTTCAGGACAGGCTTCTCACTGAATCAGTTCTTTGGATGTTCTCCTCCCCCAGCTGTGTGACAGGGATGACTGCTGCCCACCTAATGGGCAACAGAATTGCTCAAAGGCATGAAAAAGTAAGTGGAGCAAAATGTGTAAGGACTTTTCTGTTTGGAGTTAGAGAGGAGTGGGAGGGGTTTTGGTAGTGGTCTAGTCAATCCAGAGCACACTGAAGGAGAAGCACAAATCATAGAATCATAGAATGGTTAGAGTTGGAAGGGACCTTAAAGATCATCCAGTTCCAACCCCCCCTGCCATGGGCAGGGACACCTCCCACCAGACCAGGTTGCTCAAAGCCCCATCCAGCCTGGCCTTAAACACTTCCAGGGATGGGGCATCCACGACTTCTCTGGGCAACCTGCTCCAGTGCCTCACCACCCTCACACAAAAGAATATCTTCCTAATATCTAATCTAAATCTCCCCTCTTCCAATTTAAAGCCATTACCCCTTGTCCTGTCACTACACTTCCTGACAAAGAGTCCCTCTCCAGCTCTCCTGTAGGCTCCCTTCAGATATTGGAAGGCTGCTTTAAGGTCTCCCCGGAGCCTTCTCTTCTCCAGGATGAACAACCCCATCTCTCTCAGGCTATCTTCATAGGAGAGATGCTCCAACCCTCTGATCATCTTCGTGGCCCTCTGCTGGACCCGTTCGAACAGTTCCGTGTCCTTTCTATGTTGAGGACTCCAGAGCTGGACACAGTACTCCAGGTGGGGTCTCACAAGCACAGAGCAGAGGGGTAGACAACAGACAAGCTAAGGAGGAAAATCCACCAACGCCTGTTAAGGACAGAAATAACACTTCTTTTTCAAAAAGGTGACCTTAATCTGCACAGACAGCCCATGCAGAGAGCTGGCCAGGTGGTGGTGCAGCTGAGATTGGCCCTGAAGATACGAGTGAGCAGCGTTTTCTTGCTGCTGAGGAGCAGCCCAAGAAAGCAGCAGCGCTGCTTGTACCCTGTGAACGCTCACTCAGCGCTGGGCACAGGTGGGTGCTGGAGAGAGTCCTCCCTTCGCAGCAGAGGCGGGGAGAGCTCGGTGCAGTTGTTTGTGCTCAATCTATGCTGTAAGTCACTGCCAAAAGGCTGCAGGGCTGCCGAAGCTGTGGGGTACAGTGTGCTTTGCACAGCAAGCCTGCGTCCTGCCACAGCGGTGGAAAGGGTTATTTCCTGGGGGAGACAAGGCTGCCAAGAGCCCCCAGAACCGAAAAGAAGCATCAAGGTGTTGCCATTAGGGTTAATTGCTTTGATGTGCAACCAGGATGTGCAGAAATGGTCTAATCATCAGCAGCCTCTTAAGAGGGCAAACAGGTGAGAAAGTCAGAAGTAATACAGCACCTGAGTGCAAAGAGGCTCTAATTAAATACTCCTGCAAATTAGTGACTCATTTAGAAGTAAAATGATTTAATTTAAACTCTGGTGATGAATTAATGTACACCTGTTCCCCCCTTTAAGGCAAACAAATGAGTAAATAAACGGGAGGATGATGGGCTGCTTGGAGAGTAGTTGAAGCCCTTACACGGAGTGGTGGTTGGAAAGTCTTGTCCCATCTTTGTAGGATGCTCCGCAGCCCCAGACTATGGCAGCACTGCCTCATCTCCCCACCTCGCTCCACAAGCTGCCTGGGCACTGGGAGTCTGCTCTTGTTCATTTTTGGGGAATCTCTGCTTCATCCCAAAACTTGATCAAAATAACACTTTCATTCTTCCTAGAAAGCAGAAGGGCTTGGAAATTGGAAGGAAATGAGCCAGGGACAAACTTAAAAGCATCATGACTTTTAGTTTTGCTTTGCTTTAAAGTGACAGGGGAGATGTTGTAAGACAGCAAGTGCAAATTAAGGAAAAGCCCAATTAGTAAAACTCCTCCTTCCCAGCATGGAAGTGCGAGGAGCAATCTCTCTAAAGCAGCTCAGGGATCCCTGCTGCTACTGCCATCAACATAAAGACAGAGCCAGACCATTGAAATGGGATTGGAAAAAGGCTCCTTCCTCGACAGACTTGAGAGTGCTTTACAAATGCCTTGAAAACATCCCTGGATGCCAGTTTGTCTCTCAAATAAAACCCACCTTGGGTTTGCTGCTCCCCTTCCTCAGTGCAGCTCCAAAATCCCTCTGGATGCAGAGTCCCTACAGCTGCCTCTGCTGCTGGCAGGGATGTGCAGCCCGGGCAGGTGGACCTTTGGGACAGCCTGGCTGCTTGGCTGGCCCTGGCTGTGGCAACCAAGGAGCTGGGCAGCCACGGCATGGGGAAGGGAAAGCACTTGGGCTGTGAGTGCTTCCCAGCCTCCTGTGAGATCAACCACATTAGCACAGGCATTGACCACTGTCAATCTACGCTGTGTCTCAAATGAGGGCATAATGTGCTCCCGAATCAATCGCTGGCAGCGCTTCAGCCTTATTATTCTTATTACCGGAACGTGAGTGCTGCGTGCCTGCCAGGCAGCTTCCCGATTACCCCATTAAACCCACAACATGTGGCTCCCCAGGTGCTATCTGGACCCTGGATCCAGCACCTCTTGGGCTCACTGGCCCCAGGGACCCAAGCACCTCTCCTGCTGCCTAAGCTGCTTTGCCAGGGCTGTGGGCATGAGCGATGCAACATCCTCAGTGGCTTCAAGGGACATGCAAGCGTACATGGGGTTTAGGCAGGTCAGCAGTGTTTCTCTCCATACCAAACTGTGGGGAATGGGGTTTCAGCCTTCCCATGGCACTGGGAAGCAGGAGCAGGGTCAAATCCCATGCACAACCTAAAGATAATCAAGGAGTAATGCACTGGGCAGTGGCAAGCTGCCTGGCTCTCATCACCTCCAGCCTGCTCTGCAGCGAGGAGCCATCCACTGGAGGGACAGGATGAGGGGACTGGACATGTGTGGCAATGGCCACAAGCTGCAGTTTGGACCCAAGGTAAACAATTTCCCCCTGAGAAGGTAGTGCAAGACCTAGCCCAGAAAGTGGCAACAGCCACAAGGGAGCAGGAACCAACCCTGGTCGGTGCCATTGTGTCCTGTGTTCACTAACAGCAACAAGGGGAGAGCAGCGCTCGTCTTGCTGGGTCCCACAGTGAAGGTGCATGTGGGCACCCTTGTTTGTACCAATGCGGGTACCTTCCATCCGAGGACAGGATCCTGCTCCACATCCACATGCTGCAGAGTGGGAATGTGGCCCACAGGAGGAGCTCCAACACAGCTGCAGCGCCCGCCACAGCCCGCAAATTAATAATTAAGGGGCTCTACCTCCCTTCTACTTATTTAATTCCATTAATCCCACACTGTAAATTCACTGTAGCTCTCACTGTACACTAAAAATGAAATACTCTCCTGGTGTGGCCGGGCCAGGAGCTGCTGCCAGCCCCTTGCACTCTGCTCCCCCTGGCTCTGCTCCATGCCCAGGAGAGCGTGGTGGGGCTGTGCTATGCCCCACACCAGAGCAGCCATCAGCAGTTAACTGTGCCTGCAGATGGCTCCCAGCACCCGCAGTTCAACCTCTCCTGTTGCACCAGTGGTACCAGCAGGTCTAGTTGGGATTGCTCCCTGTCCATTGCGATGAGGAATAACCCACAGCTCGGGAGCCTGCTATGGCTGCAGCCAGTGCACAGCTCTCTCCGTGCTGGCTTTGTGGCACAGGCTATTCGGCCAGGTGGGCTGGCAAACTGGTGTGAGCAAGTGAGCAATGTTATTTGTTCTCTGACCTGCAGGAATGGAGGCCAGACGGCGCCAAGAAATCTCTGCCACCATTCTGTTCCCTTCCCAGGTGTGCAGGGAAGTGCTGACAGGTCTTGTTTTGTGTCACCTGTGTCTAGGTTACTCTGCTATTGCTTGCACAACCAAGACAAGCACCAGACTGATGGCTCTAGGCAGCTGGCCTCAATAGTTAAAAGTACTGTTAAATATTTGCTCTCTGCCTGGGGTGCCACTGCTCCTGGAACGTGAGCCATCTGTAAACAGCACTGCATACCATGGAGATGTTAGGCTGCTAGGCTGGTCTGCAAAAACACTTAAAATGCAACAATTCCAAAGCACAGCCAAACAGCAAATGGACTTTGGGGGTTCATCTGTGATGCCTTTGTCCCTCTACTCTCCCTGTTCAGCTGTGCTATGACCAGTCCCGTAGGGTCTGTGCCTCCACCTTTTGAAGCGCTGGGTCACCACTCAGCTCTGACTTGGTCAAGGGCTCAGAGAGTCCCAGAGAGAGTTCTGAGACTGTATCATCACTTCATGACTTCAGTCGTACAGAATTTGGCGAGCTGTGGTTCCCTGCTCCTCCCTGTGCTGGGAAGCATAAGCTCCCACAGGGGCTGCACAGCCTGCTCCTCTCCCACCTCCACTATTTCCGCATCCACTCTGCAGATTCCCTTACTCAGCAACGCGTGCTGTGCCCATCCTGCCCGCCAACCACAGGCCCCAAAGAGAGCTGTTGCCATTCCAAACCTCCACACACAGCACGCACAGGGACCTGGATGAGAGCAGACCTATCGCCGCAGCAATCCTGCATGGGCAGCTGCGGTCCTCTGCAAATTCAATCCCAGATTTTTCCCACTGGCATCTCAAGTGGGAAATGACTGTACTGATCCCCACATGCCAACAAGGGGCTACCAATTCGGCTTTGGGGTTTATCCTAGTATCGAACACCATATAAGCCTGTCACATTCAGTAATTTCTAGCTGAGGAGGAGTCAAATGCAGCAGAATGCAGGGGGGGGGGAAATTACATGCAACAATCAGCTACTTAATAGCTGCTTCAACACAAAAAGTACAACTGATTGGTGCTCTCAACCAGCCATGATATTCTAAAGAAAGAGAAATGAGAAGAGAGAGGCTCATGAAAACAGCTAAGAGAATTTACTTAATGCTCATTTTTTCCGACACAGTTCCCACAGCTCAGTATTACGCTGCAGGCTCCAGCCAGCGCAGGCCCAGTGCGAGGATGGGAGTGCACAGACATTGGATCCTGCTGAATCCCCGCGGCGCAGCAGAGGCACAGTCTGCCTGTGGCACAGTGGACAGCCCTGCTCAACGTTTCAGCTGGACTCCTCTAACAAAAGGCCCAAGGCAGACCGATATGGCTGCATACCTTGGCACCACTGGCAGGACTTACATGAACACACAGGTTAACTGCAAGGGAAGCACGTTATTTCTCTCAACATCTCCCAAGCTGTGATGTAATGGTATAGCTGGTGAAAGCTCAGCTTCTCTCTGGTCTAGACATCAGTATGCAGAGGGACGGTAAAACCCTCCACCTGGCATCCTGAAGCAAAAAGGAGCTCAAGTCTTCCTCAGATACACGCAGCACACCCTTTGAACTAGCTGGAATTCATCCCTTACCTTCTCAGCACAGAGATCTGCTTTCCCTTTCCTGGCATATGTAATCCTACCTCATGGGCAAATGTTCTGATCTCATCTCATAAATCAGTGTAGGTATGCTGCAGGAAGGGAAGGCCACAGGCACAGGCTGATAACAATTCAAACAGCAGTGATAGCACATGCAAAGGACACTTCCCAAATTTATTCCCTCTTTAATACTAGTGGGGGGGTTTATTTACAAGTCCCCTGAAGCTCAAGAGTGTCCTACATGTAAGCACAGGAAAACATACATCCTGCCGCTGCTGATCTCACGGCTGCAGAGGAACTTTCCCCAACTTCACACGTTTTCAACTTAATCATCCAGCCCCGAGAGTGGTGAGAAAGGCAAGGCAGCCCTCGTGCAGGTCAGCCCCTTCCCCTCCACATGTGCACCCTCTTGGGAAGTTGTCCTCAGGGGAGGACAGGAATGGAGAGGGTTGGGCCAGGAGAAGCGCAATGTAGGATTGAGGGGTTCATCAAATACCATGTGCGTGAGAAAAGGCAGCATCGGTGGTGGGTGCAGACGGTACCTACCTGGGGGCTTCACCGGAGATAGGGAGGAGGGTGGGAGTGTTGACTCAGCAGCACAGGGGAGGTTGCAGCTCAGGACTGCAGGGCACAGGCAGAGAGAGCTCCAGGCAGGGAGGGGAGCTGAGACTGTTACATGGGAGTGGGACATCAGCAGAACTCCTGATGAGGGAGATGCTGAACGGCACAGAGTAATGCCAGCACAGTCCAGCAGTGTGCAGGGAGAGGGTAGGTCGGGCAAGGAGGAATGAAAACCCAAATGCATGTTTGTCAGCAGTGGAGGACGGTGCAGAAAGCGAAGCTTTGGATGCAGGTGGAAGTGAAGGGGCAAGGGGTGCTGTGGACTGAAATACCTCAGCCAGTCTGCATGGAGGTCAGCCCTCACAGAGCAAACCAATGAAGTAAGCAGCGACAGCGCAGGCGGGTAGACACGAGCTCCCATTCACTCCTGAGACCGTAACCATGGTGGGAGCATGGAGGGCTGCTGCGCCTGCAGCTGCAAGGCTTTTTCCCAGTACGAGCCATGTTTCAACTGCTCAAGGCAAGTTCCCACCGCTCTGGGGCTGGCAGGGAGAGCTGGCAGAATCCCAGCTCTGGTTTGGGGCCCGCGCCAGCGATGCCGGTGCGGGGGAGGCACGGCTCAGCTTTCAAGCCCTCTCTGCTGGGGGTCCTGGCCAGCATCGCTCTGCCCCCAGCGCCCGACAGGCTCTCACGCTCACCTCGTACTCCTGGGAGAACTTCAGCCCATCGTTGGCTTTCAGCCTGTCGATGTTGTCGGCGAGGTCCGTCACGGGGATGGGGGGGTGGTCACGCATGCCTGCGAGCGAGACAAGGAGGGAGGAGGGAGAGGAAAACAGTTATGGCTCTGCAGGGCCGAGGAAGGCTCGACAACAGCGTGTGCACAGCAAACCCGAAAGGTGGGTGTGGGTGCAAGGCGAACATGTGTGAGTACGTGAAGCGCTGGGCGGAATGGATGGGAAGTCGGTGAGATCACAGGGCATGCTGCACGCACTCTCAGAGCACACGGTTCGGTGAAACACAAAAGAAAGTGATGTGCAGAATGTGCATGACCGGGTGAACATGCTCGGACAGTACAGCCACCGGGCGCACAGGGCAAGCCACGCAGTGGGCAGGGGCTCGGGCAAACCCCTGTCAGGAAGGTGCCAAGGAGACGCTGTCAATGCGCTTCCCGGGCTCCTGCACAGGCTGAAGTTGAACACACTGAGTCTCTGGTGCTCTCACCACTGAGGGCTGAGGCTGATCCTCTTGCTTACCCCTAACAATGGCATTAGCCAAAAAGAAACTCGCCCAGACCTGCACCAGTGGAAATGTCTGCAGTGTATATGCACAGCATTTTGGTTAGGTAGATGCTGCCCCAGCCCCTGGGGAGCTAGAGAAAGATGGGAAGAGTCTCATGGAGAAACGGCTGCTCCCTTGGTCTGAGATCACACAACTTTCCAAGAGCTGAGGAGCAGCTCTGCCTGCAGCTGCATAACTCAGTGCTTTTCAGTGGTGCTTCAGAGGCAGAGCCAGCTCCAGGGCCCAAAACCCAGCTCCTCTGGGCTGGCTCATGGAAGGCACTGTGTGCAGTGACGTGTCCTACAGCAGCTTCTGGGAGGCTGCTTTGAGCTGGGATGCAGCTCAAGCCATGGCAGAAGCCTTGCCCTGTCTAAAGCAGGGATGCACAGAATGGGTCATCCTAGGCACAGCCCAAGCCTTGCTCAGGGGAGAGGCCTGGAGAAAGGGATCCCACAGGACGTGCACAGGGGATGGGTACCATGGGGGTACACATGGGATTGGAAGGTGCCCTACCGGGCTCCCTAGGACTATGGGCTCAACCATGACAATCTCTTTCTCTGTAGCTGAGATGGTGAATTGGCAGGAATGTGACGGTGAAACATCTCATTCAAAGCCTAGCTCATCCAAATCCCAAGGCTTGTGACTCCATTGGCTGCTCTGTGGCTTTCCCAGAAACCCCACGTGGGTCATGATGGTTATTAATAGGCTGAAGCTGTTGATTCACACCCAGGGAGACAAGCTGGAGCACGGCCAGGAGCTTCTCAATCGCTCAGGAGCCTGAATGCTGCCACAGATGGCACTGATGGGCTGCTGAGGTGATGGAGCAGTCCCCAGGCTGGGTAGGTGCATTTTACTTAGTGGTGACAAGTCAATAGGTGGTAACACGGAAGTGTTACACCACAGCAGGGCTCCTCACACCTCTGCCAAAAGCATCTAACAGTGCTGCATATAGGCAAGACCTGATCCAACACACGCTCATCTACCCCTTGACAGTGCAGAGCTATCCATGGATGGCCTGAGAACACACAGACAGAGAAGGAAAGACCCCTGTTCTGCCTTGTGCTGAGGGTCTCCTGCAAACGGTCCTCTGTTTGCCAGTTCACCCATCAGGATCCCCAAGGTGGCTGGGCAGGCCCATAAAGATGATGCTGATTTCTGCACAAGCTGCTCTTTGGTGCCAGAGCTCCAGAGACTGTAGCTCAGGAGCAGCCTTTGCAGTGCAGAGCTCTTACCCATGAGCAACTGAATGAGGAGGACAGCGTGGGACCAAGGCAGAAGTGTGGGGCTGTAAGAAGGAAAAGGTTGGAACACAGCCGCAGTACATGCTTATCCCAACAGGGTTGTGTATGAAGTACAGCAGAGCTGCTCATCTCTGCTGAGAAATACATGGGAGGTTTCTCCAAACTTGAGTTGTGCTGAAGGAGTGTTGCAGCAACAAAGGATCTGCAAGAACAGATGGGGATCAAGAGGTGGTTGGTATCCCATTATGGTGAACCTAAAACCACTGACAGTGTAGGGCAAGACAGAGGACATTTGTACACACTACCAGGAATTCTACATGCTCTTCCAATGACTCTGGCAAGAGGACAGTGAGCTCCCCACCAGGCTAGAAGGCCTCAGGGGCCTCACAGTGCCTGCAGGGTTGCAGAATGCAAAGCCCTTGGCTCTGCTCCTGGGGGAAGCACCTGTCCTATGTACTTCTCCCATTCGTGTGTGCACACACATATGTCTTGTACATTAAGCAGCAGGAAGGACTCTTTATGGTTGTTTGCGAGCAAACCTGAAGCTTCTGACAAGAGACAAAGGGGAATTCAAACCCATAGTCCTGGTACTGCTCCATCCAATCTGCTAGAGCAGTAAGTCCCTCTGCTCTCTGCCTGGGATTCTGGTGCCAACACTGCCAAGCAGACCAACTGTACGGCAGTTCAGAGAAGACCAGTATCCCTTGGCATCTGTTCTGCCTAACTCTATGGCACAGGCGACCCAGCCTAGGGATGCCAGTTTGCTTGTGGTAGGAGGAGAGTATGTTCAACCACTGGGCTGCAGAGCACCCTTCGAATTTATCCATTAGGGGCTTTTATCTGCCCACCCTCTCCAGAATGGCCACGGTTATCTGTCCCCATGCAGGGCCAGCTTCAGGCTGGGTGCCATGGCAGAGCCTGGCATGACACTGAGAGAGGGCAGGAGGCTTGGGAGCAGGTAAAGGGCTGCTGCAGGAGCCTCCTGGCAGCCCAGCACCCAGGGCCTTCCCTTCTGCACTGTGCTGCGGTGAGCTGCTGTAGTGCCGTGCAAACAGTACCGAGCTTGGCCCCACACATCATGTCAGCAAGTGAAATCAGTGCTGTTCTACAAGTCTGCAGTGAGTGAGGGTGACCTTCATGACGTTGAAACAAAAATTACAGACGAGAGAGAAAGGGAAAGAAAAAGCAAAACGTGTTGAAAGATAAATACAGGAGTTAAAACTAACTTGAGATATTCGGGCAACTGGGGACACTGGCACCTGCAAAGAAAAGAAATGGGGCAAGAACAGAAATCCCATTAGCCTTTAGTCATCATCGCAGAGGTTCAGAAATGGAAAGACAAAGAGATGAAGATGCAAAGGAAAGCATCATCTGCCACAGCACCGGGAGCCTCCCTCCTGCACAGGACTGGCTGCCCGGCCCTGGGGGCTGCTCTGCAGCTGGCCAATACCCACTGGGCTTTTGGCTCTAGCCAGTGCCATCCCCTGCTGCTGACAAACACATGGAGCTGGAGCTACTGGCAGGGGAGTGAGTGCACAGGTCTTCATCTGACGCCAAGAGCCGCACTTCTCACTGCACACCTCTGTCTACAGCCCCATGCCCAAGGGAAGCCAGCAAGGGCAGGTGGGTGGCAGGTCCAGGGGACATCAGTGCTGCTTGGTGGCCAGGTGAACTGCACTCAATCCCAGCAACCTCTGCTCAGTGTCCCTGAACCTCCAGTTTGCTTCCAGCTCATCAGCAGTGCAACTCAGCCTCATTTCATGGTGTATTGGGACACTGCCCGGGCCCGTATCCTCTCAGTGACTTGGCACAGCGGTACATTAGTACAGGGAGGCTGCCAGTGGGGGAAATGACCCCTGTCTGAAGTAAAAACCACAAAAATGAGAAACCTTAATATTTAATAACAGTAGCCCAATTAATTATGCATTAAACAAGTTTTCCCTGCTCAGCACACTCCAGCGGGGAGACCAGCTACCGAAGTGTGCAAGACCGGTGGCCAGCACCTCTTGTCAACACATCCACGCAGCACTGCCTCAACCTCAGGTGGGTGAGGGGGGCAACAGCATGGGCCCACAGGGCTCAGTGGCTCTCATGCCTCCTCATTAATGAGGACAAGCTTGTCAGGAGCTGGAACAGTCACTTCTAGCTGTGTAACATCCACTTCTGCCCCGCTGAGCCTCACAAGTGATGCAGAGGGGGAAGGAGGACACAGTTCTGTCACTTGGTGGGGAGCATTGGCTCGCAGCATCCCTGGGCACTGCTGCTGTCGCTAGTGAACTGGGCACTTTGGGTTGGTTTTGTCTCTCCAAAGAGCTCTGCAATCTTAGCAAAAGAGACAGTGTCTTTGCCTTATCCTTAGGCACAGGCAGGAAAAGATAATTTCCTGGATGACTCCTCTCTGATGGCAACTCTTGTCCCCTCCTACAGCTCTAGCAAGGGATGCCTGCATTGCAAACACTCCGATCTCGTGTTGACGATGGGAGCAGATGCAAGCCTGACCTCCTCCATGCAATGTAAACCACAAGCATACAGCAAAGATGGCTCTTGTGTCCCTGGGCAGTGGAGACACACCACAGAAGCCTGTCCCCATGCACAGGTGCCCTGGAGCAGCTCAAGGAGCTGCATGCTGTTGCTGATTGTGTCACCCTCTCACCTAGTGCTGCTCCCAGTGATGTCCCTGTTGAGATGTTCTTCCTCTAGTGTGGATGCCTCCCTTGGTCCCCACAGCATTTTCCTCCTGTGCTGCAATACAACACTGGTGTGTGTTGTGGCCAGTCAATGAGCCAGGTCTGCTGGCAACTGCCAGGCTGTGAGATCTGCTATCGGTCCTGCCTGAGAGATGCACTACCTACAGATCTGTGATAGCTGCGCTGGCACAGGGGGAGAAGAGCTGGTGAAACCCACCCCAGGTCTGAGCCAGACGGCTGTGAGCAGCAACAGGCTTCTCTTACCCTGCCTCCCAGACACAGCAGGTTTACGTCAGGAAACGGCCCTTTGAAAACTCTCCTGTTAGATGAAAGCTCTTAGATGAATGAGCAGCAGGAGGAAAAGGAAAGTAGGTTACAGACCAGGAAGAGCTGCAAGTTAGAAGACAGCTGTATGTGCCTCATTTATTGCTGAACTGCTCCCTCCATCACAAAAGCCCAAGCGCTTCCCCACTTCATCTAGGACTTGCACTCTCTGAAAGGCTCTGAATAAGCTGGGGTGAGCCTGTCTCTGATTGCTATGATGACAGGTACTGTGCTTTCAGTGCCATCAGAGACGTACAGACACAAAGCAGCAGCACGAGACCTTTCTGCAGTGCAAACTAGAGTTGCCTCCGTGGGCTGGCAGACCAGCTACATCCTGAGGCACCAGAGGCCAGTGCAGGCATGACGAGATGCTCTTCAGCCAACAGTTGCATGCAGAAAGTAACGGCTGCTACTGAACTATCATCCTCTGCTCTGAGACCACTGTGATCAGCAGCGCCCTTCACTGGGCCACAGCACTGACTAGGGAGCAACGTAGGCTGCTTCTCTTCATCCTTAGTTGAGTAGAGCAGGAAAGTCAGCACGCCGAAGATCCCGGTACAAAGGTCCTGGGACATCCTCAGCAGTACCAGGCCTCTCTGTACCTCCTCTTCTTCCCAGCTGCAGCCCCTGTGTCCAGCACTGCACCAGCCCGGACCAAGCCGGCGCAGCAGCTGGGAGCAATGCAGGGGCAGGCAACTGGTGAGCTCTCCCAGCTCTTCATGGAGGCTCCTCCTGGCTCAGGACAACTGCAGTGAGCTTCACATAAGGTCTGACACACACCACACACTAGGCTGTCCCCCACCCATGTTCCCCAGCCTGGCGTGCCGGCAGTGACAGGGCCAGGGAGAAGGATCTGCAGACAGAGAGTAGACATCTGGGTATCCTTGGTATAAACCCGCTCTGTGTCACTGGCAGAGAAGGTGCAGAGCTGCTGGTGGGGAGGGCTGCAACTCCTCTGTCATGGGGACCTGATGAAGGGGAACCAGAGGAGGTGGGGTGCAAGGGCTGCTCTTTACCTGGAGTCTGGTAGTTGAGCCGCCTCATCTCAACCGGGTCAGAGGAGTGGGCCAAGAGCGAGTCCTTCAGACCGATGGAGTGTTCATCTTTGGAAGAGGGGGAGTGTGCCCTTTTCCTATGGACAGAGAGGACAGAGATAAGCAGGTGAGCTCTGGCAGAGACTGGCATGAAGCACCCTGGGAACAAGTCTGGGTCCCTGTGTCCCAGTTACCCAGCTCCATCCCAGGCTCCCTGGGGCACTGGGAGAGTCACATCCTCTTCAGTGCCTCAAATTTCCCATTTATGAAACAGGAAGGATCCCATGTAAGCGATGGCAGAGGTTTGATTAGTGAGGCACTTTGAAATATGATACTCTGTGTAATATTTATTAGAGAAAAAGCAGATAGATGCAAGATGTTGTTTCCTCTTACTCTCTTTAGGAACTATTTCCTGTAGTGGAAGGATATAATAAAGTTTTTTTTTCAAGTATTAGAAATATTTAAATATAGAATGCTGTAATATAATAGTGTAAAGGCTCTTCAGGGTGTGTTTTATTGGGCCATTAATACATGTCTTGAATGGTTGAAGGCACCCAAGGCGTGTATTAATGGAACAATAAAATACACTGTTGTCTCTTCATGCTATATTTATGCCTACAGCAATGCCACCACCTCAGGCTCTTGCTGGAATTCACAGGCAGAGCAGGGACAGATCCAATCAAAAAGTGGACAAGTGAATATTAAGGAATATCTAATACTGCAAGAAGGGTTTCTAGCAATTCTTTTAAGTCCCACTTCTGGCTGTATATTACAAATATGTGGATATACCCATGCAGAATGGTGTTGGGCCAGAGCAGGACATCAGTAGTGTCTTCTGAGTCTGTGCTGACCCTGACCCTTCACCAATGTCCTGAGCATGCAGCAATACACAAAGACTTTGTCTTTTGGCTACAGCCCCAAAATGAATTTTGCCTGATGGTGAAGCCCTCTGATGACCTGATGTTTTGTGGGAGAGAGGGAGCTACATCACTGCTAGTCCACATGAATGCTAGCACATTTACCATCCTGCAAATCACAACAGGAGCCTCTGATGTCTACCCCCTTGTGAAGAAGCATTTCAAAGCACCCCGAAAGGGTTGCCAGGTTCTGCACAGAGGCAGCTGCATCTCTGGACATTGGTGACCCTGAGCCATGTGTGATCAGGAAGGTACAGGGCACTATCACTTCCACAGGAAGCTGTGCAGGCTGACCTGGCACGAGGGAGAAGGAATCAGGGAAAATTTAGTGCATAAATCACGAGTGAAACCTGCGTTCCTGCTGTGGCCCAGAGTGTGAGCAAGCTGCACCTGCAGCCTGTGGCTGCACCAAACACTGGAATTGTTCAGTGGGGAGGACCAGCCTGTGAGTCTTTGAGTCATCTCAACATGTCAGAAACCTTCTAGCTGCCTGGCCTGAGACAAAAGAGCTGAAGGACCGAGAGCATTGACAAAAAGAAAGGAAAATACATGGCAAACAAATACAGTAGTGTTTCTCCTATGAGGAGCACAGCAGGATGTGCCATGTGCTACTGTGTGCCAGCCCCCGAGCCCTTGAAAAGTGGCCCAGCTTTTATGGGGAATGGGCATAGCACATAATTAATGTTTGTCTCTGTCATTAGCCTAGTCAGGCTAACTGCTAAACAAACCTCCAGATGCCAAACTATCCTCTGCTACTCAGCTTCAATCCATTCCCTTTGTAGTTTTAATGCTGTGAATATGCTGCATGGCCACCTTTGAGACAAAATGCCTCCAAAGAGAAGGTGGACAGCAAAGAAACCTGCAGGTTAACACAGCATCTCTCTGAGCATGCGGGTTGTGCTGGAAGAGGAGATGCTGCCGCTGCACAGGCTAGAACACAGCAGGGACATGGATGTCAGGTCTGAGCACAGAGCTGCTTCCTGGTGCTCCACCCACACCAGACTCTGGGACAAAGGAAAGCTGAGCCAAGCTGGACATAGCTTTTATGGGGTCCAGGTACAGAATCCTCCCTGGAGCCATTTTCTCTTCTTAAAGACCAGCCAACACTGTTTCTTACAACAGCCTGGCACTCCCTCAAAGCTTTATCATTACAGACTGCAAGAATGCACTTGTATTCTTGATGGAGCAGCTCTCAGTCTGATGTGACTGAGAAAACAAAGAAACACCTGTAACTCCTGGTGATGTTGTTTTTTGATTTTTAATTTAATTGTAAAAACAATCTGGGGAGTCCTTATGTTGGAACTGTCTCCCTAAGAGCTGTGAGAGGCTCACAATTGCTGGAAGGCTGATTCCTTTGAGGAAACAAAGTCTTTGTAAACCCCAGTGCTGTCATGCCCCCATGCTCCCCAAAACAAAGATGGCCCTTACTAGCTCCAGGCTTGATTTTTAAAAAGGGAAATAGACTTGAAATTTTATCAAAACAAGAAGATAACATGGATTCCTACCTTTCTTGTTTACTAGATCCAGGGAAGAGCAGAAACAGAAGAAAGGAGATGATCACTGACACAGAAAGGCACTGACTGCACATGCACAGCAGAGCTCCATTTAATCAGACAACAAAGCCAGTTCCCTTCCCCGAGGTGCAGATACATATGTAAATAGAGAGTCCAGGAGGAGCAGAACCTCGGAGCTGAGCTGATGGAGGATGACCTACTGTAATTGAACAGGCTACACGAACACATGCAAATGCAACCTGTGGCTCCTCGGAAGGACTAACAATCATCTCACACTACAGTTACAGCTCTAGCAAGGCTCCTCTGTCACACAAAAGCAGGTGGCTGCTTCAGCAGGGAGCACAGAGTGTGGATGGTCCTGAGCCAGGAGCTAGGACTGAGAGCTGTCAAGAAGAGAGCTCCTTCCCTAATTTCAGCCTGTCATATCCATGCCCTATTCCCACCACCAAGACCGTGTTCCTCAGTAAAATTTCACAGTAGGGGAGGCACCTACCAGAGATCAAGCAGGGAATTTCCACAGAAAAGCAGTACTAGAGAAGTCCCCAAGGCTGCAAATCCAAGCTGTGAGACCAGCGAGCAGTCAGACTGGCTTTAGGGGCAAAGCTGCGCTCCTCTGTCCCACTGCTCACATGTTTCCAGAATCCACAGCAGCTCTGTGTCCTGGGGCTGATATTAATTACCTTCTGCATACCCAGCCCTTCTGCTCTCTTTACATAGCAGCCTTCTGCTGTGGCAGGTGGAGATTTTCCTCCTCTCCATGACCACCAAAGAACGTCTATCAGATCACTCCATATCTAAAGGCTACAAGGAAGGTCTTTAAGGTGCCACCACCTGTACTGCTTGTCCCATAAATACCGTGTCTTCGATTGGATCTCACCTTTTGAAGAGGAGTATAGCAATGACAATGATGATGATTAATATCACGGCCAGGACGGGTCCCATCACCCACAGCATCTCTGGTTCATCCTGCTGCTTCGCTGAAGCCACTTCCATCACAATCTCATCCGAGTAGGGGCTGGCTGCATATCTCTTCTGAACAGCACCGGCAGGAGAAGGACAGAAAAGCAAGTGTCCATTATGCTAAAGCAACACCTCATCCCTGAAATGTGGAGGTTTCCCCTTGCCTCTGGCTAGCAGGGAACAGTCACGCTTCTCAAACAGCACACCATGGGATCCTCCCTCCCTCAGCACCAGCGGAGGTCATGCTTTGGAAACTGTCTTTTCCTGATGTGAAACATTCCCAGTGCCAACTAGTTTCTGGCTAGCAGACCTGGCCCCGAGGTGCCAAACTGGAGCAGCCCAGCTACGAGCCACTTGCCAGCCCTGGATTCTCTCAGAGCCAAATCACAAGCTTTTGAATCCCAACCAATTGCACAGTGGGACTGGCTGATGATTCCTAAGTGGTTTATAACACCTGCTGTGCTGGTATCAACACAACTCTACAGGACAAGGCTGTATTAGAAAACCCCTGCTGGGCAAGGGAGTTTTCTTAAAGGAATGAAATGAGGGGAACATTTTCTACCTGATGCCTCAGCCCTGACAAACACACCTTGGAAAGGGGCTCATGCTTACAGGTTCCTTTCCAGAGACTTCTGCAATCTGGCAGCCTAGTGATTTATAACCCAAAGAGACAGCTTTCTAGCCCCACCAGCAAGACAAGATTAACAGAGACCCAATCTCTTCCTGTAGAAAAACGACACTGCACCTGGCTTGTTCTGCTGCTGTTGCCAAGGCCTACGGAGCTGCATTGTCCCTTCACAGTTCAGCCTTGCTGGGTCAGAAGGGTTAAATGCTGCAAAAGGAAATCCTTTCCCCCTATTAGAGAGGGCCAGAGCTGTAACAGTTCAGTGCCTGTGGCTTTTTAGCAGCACCTGCTGCCCAGCATTAGGAAGCCAGAACCTAAAGTTTCGGTCACTGAAGAGGTGCCTGCAGATCTATAAATTGCCTGCTTTAAGGTCGAAGTTTAAACACACACTTCATGTCTCCGTGCATGTGAGGAAAAGAAAGGAAAAATCAAGCATGCTGGTGTCACACAAATGCACATCTTGATCTCCTCTCACAGATGCCCTTGATCCCAGCCAGCCTGGTTTCAAACATGCGTGGAGTACAGAAAATGCTCTTATCTGTGACATCCTTCTGGCAGCAAACGTGGGTGCAGCATCCTAGCTGCTGTCCTCAGATTTATCAGTGGTCAGAGATGCTGCTCGCTAGAGGAGGAGCACGGAGGTTGTTGCTTCTTTGTCTGTGAAACCTTTCAGCCCTACAAGACCCTGTTTTAATGACACTGAAATGTCTGCTGGTTCCCGGTTCAGCTCTGTTCCTCGAGCAAGTCTGCACGAGATCACTGCAAGCCATTTGTCTGTTCCTATGCCCCCTCATCCAGTTCAAACAACAGGACAGGGAGTCAGCAACAGCTCTGTCTGAGCATGGCAGAGACAAGAGGATGGTGAGAAGATGGGGCAGAAGACCTGGGGCTCCCCTTTCTATGGGCAAGTGGCTACTCTGTGAGAAAAGCACAAAGGCTTTGCCTGAGATTATGCAGAAAGGTCAAGCTGCATTAGGTGTGTGGGGGGGGATGCTGATCTGTGCAGCAAGATAACACGTGTGTTCACCTCCAAAGCTTTGTGCAAGGGGCAAGAACCATATTTTTGCAGACACACTTTGGAGATGCCTCTTTCCAAGAGGAGACAGAAGCCATCAGAAGGACTGTTATCTCAGTGGCTTTTCCAAAGGCAGACTGCAAGGTGCAGGTGCTCCTGCTCTCAGAGATGGTGTTTCAACCACACTCCCCTTTGCTTTTGAAGAATGCCAATGTTACACTCGCCTGCTGACACTAGAGACACAGCAAACGATTTAAAAGGAGCTGAGTGGGGGAGATTGTGCACAGTCCTGGACAGAGTGCCTCATGCTGCAAATGAAAATGGGTGCAATGCATCGAGGGATGCAGAAAGGTGGTCTTTAGGAGCAAGGTGTAATAACTCTGCTGGCTGTGGTGGCTCACCAGGGGGCTGTGGCAGATTTATGCTAGGGAGGAGACGATAATGATGGTCTGGGATCAATGAGTTGAAGTCACCTCTTCTTGACAGGGAGTGCCAGGATAGCACACCCCGAGGCCTCTGCCATACCTTGTTGTTTATTTGCGACTCTCCTTCCCTCACCAGTGTGCACATCTTGCCACAAGAACACGTGAGCTGGATGAATAATGGAGAACTTGACCAGCCCTAATGAGCCATTACAAGCAAATGAGGCTGAGGAAGGAAGCCGTGGCTTGGAAGCTGACCAAAGGATTCAGTGCATCTCTATTATTTCCATTATTTACACACTGGCTGCTGCCACTGTCTCCCCTGCCACTCCTGCCCTCTGTGTTTACAGCTGGACACTGATGCACAGGTCTCGCAGTGCTGTTACTTGCTCATTGCAGCAGCTACTCCCTTCCCTCTCATGTGCCCAGACCCCGTGTGGATGGCGACGCGCTGCCGACAAAGGCAGGGCCCATTTGCCTCTAGCAAAGAGAGGCACAAGAGCAAGAATCCCTACGCAGCAGGCACAGGCACAGCTTTGCCCTGCTGACAACCCATTGTGATCAATGGGAGGTAGGTTTGTTTGCTTCTGTGATTCTGGGCAGAGAGGGGCCTGTGAAGGCAGGTTTGCAGGGGGAGCACCCTGTTCACTGCAGAGCCTCAGCACCCACTGTGCAGGGAAGGACTTCAAGGGGCTGTTTTCCACAGCCACTTACTTGAACTAAAGCAGAATGAGAACCCACCCCAACACAACCATGTGTGAAGCTCTGCTCTGGGCGCAGCCCAGCAGGCCACAACCGAGCTTGTGTAGAACGCGTGTGTTGCCACTGCCCTCCACTCTCATCTGTTATGTCAAACATACGTGCCATTTCCCTCCAAAACCACCGTCTATCAAGTTAACTCCCACGGCTGCTCAAGCTTGTTGAGACCAGCTATGCAGCCTCACTCTCCTCTTTCCAGACAAAACTCCGTCATCCCGTCTCGCAGTAATTTTTCAGCCTGCCTGCACTGAGCCCACCTCAGCTCTGCTAGGACAGGCGGTGTCCCCCCAGCAGGAAGTCCTTACCGTGTCTCCGTCCTCCAGTGAGGCCAGGACGAAGCAGCGATAGCTCAGGTCTTGAGACAGGGGCTTGTTGTAGAAACCTTTGTAGTTCTTCTCATCCCCCAGGGTGAAGGTCTCAGGCAGCACATCCACTTGAGCAGCAATGTAGGGCTTGAGTCTGTCTGCTTGGCGTCGCTGGCGCCTGCTCTGACTCCCTTGGCTTATGGCCTCCAGCAGCTGGGGACAAACAAGATGCATCACTATTGCTTCGCCCAGCGTGACACCGCCTTACCCTGTTACCTTACCAGTTGTAGGACTCAGCAGGGTGGAAGGAAAGGGAGGAGAAGACACTGGGTTTGATTTGGACGTGGTGGTGCAAAGATGTGTTATCTGTTTAGGCACTGGTGGGGCACCCGTCTGCAGACCCTCACTGCAAGCAGCTCTGCCAGGAGCTCAGCTCTGGGAGAGTCTTGAGCCCTGGGATGCCAACAGAGTGGATATTTAGGCTGAGAAAGCCTGTGTTAATGCACCCCGATGAGCTGCGAGGGAACTGGGCCACATTCTGTGACCCGAATATTGGTTGGGACAGCAACTCACGCTCTCTATGGACACTGGATGTGACTTACAGCTGACGCTGACGTACAGGGGAAAAGTGACATTTACTGTGTCTTTCCTTTCTGTCAGTGCTGTGATATTTCACCTGCTGCTGGGTTGCAGGCAGAGCTTTGTGTAAATCACACAGAATGATAACAGATTTCATGGGATGTTCAGAGTAAAAATGGCAAATTTCATAGTCAGCCACAAACTCATGAAAAAGGATATAAACACACAAAAATTCAATTATACTGGTAAGAAAGACTCTCAGATGTTTAAAGATGTTTTTCTAATGAATAAAAACGAATATCAGGCTTGGAACAGAAATTCTAATTTAAAATGAAGAAGGAGGCATGAAATACATTTCACACGAACGTATCAGTGCAGCATGGTCAGGGCAGACAGGGAGTGTCACTGGGGCTGGGGACAGTGATATGCACAAAGCCACGGTGCTGAGCGGAGCTCACTCCCTCTGAGGAGGAAAAGCTTGGTATGGCACCCCCTGCTTTTTCCCCTCAACATTCCATCCTTGTCCTCTTATGACTACTCATGCTGGAGCAATTTAGGAAAGCTATAGGTTGTTGTTACAATACCGTCCTCTCCCCTCTCCCCCCAAAAAAAAGAAAAATAAGAAAAAGGGAAAAAAAAAAGGCATGGAGAAATCTCAAGTTTCACAAATATCCTTGTAACCACAGGGAAAAAAAAGGCAGAAAGAGTTTTTGGACTGTGTAGTTTGCTCCTTACACACATCTCTTATGCCTTGGTTGAAATTACAGATAAACTTTTTGGGACAGAAAGCACAGCTGTATGTGCATGAAACCACAGGGATCTAGTTGTGACTGAGTTTGCTGGATGCTACTGCCACCTATATATGTAAAAAACACCCCAAAAGACTGCACTGAAAGAAATGTTAGGCTTGCAAAGTTCAGATCCTGAAAAATAGAAAACTAATATTGCCCATAAAAAATTAATTCAGCTGCCTTATGTATGTGCATTGTGCTACAATCCTTGACTGCACGGTCACATGCTGTCTTTTCTGTAACTCCTCTGCTTTGTTCAATAACACAGGACAGACAGTGCTTAATCAAAGAGCAGCTATTCCATATTTTGTTTTCTTCCTGGAATTATGCAGCCTGAGGCCTTGTTTATTGCTTACTATTCAAATCCAGCTCTGAAGACAAAATTAATAATTTCCTCGTGGGCTTTTCTATGGTGCTGATCACTATAATATTATTACAAGTGCTTCACAAACATTAACGATCTTATCTTCCAAACACCCATATGAGGTGAGATGAAAGTGATTATCCTAATTTTACAGATGGAGAACAGAGATGCAGGGACATTAATGTAAAAAACGTCCACTAATTTTGAATGTCAAATTGAAAAGACATCAGCTTGTTTTGTTTTTAAAGAAAAGTTAGCTTTTTTTTTTTTTTTATGGCACTGACTATCCAGCAGAGCTCCTATTGACTTTCTCTGCAGCTGGGGATGCTTAGGCTTTGCAAATGAGGCTCCAGATCTCAAACTGAGTGCTCCAAAAAAAGCAAAACATGCAAGGCACTGTCTGCTAATGAAAATTTTGTTTCAAATCATTTGCCCGGGACTGGGTGAAACAGAGAGATAAACCAGTTCCCTCAATAACTTTCAACTACCTGAAGTTCAAAACCAAACTATCCTTTTGCAACCTAGTCTTCTATTTCTTGTGACACTTTTCAATTTCTGCAATGAAATGATGCAGGAGACCTACAGATGAGGGTTCTCCATCACAGAATTGTGCTTCATGTGCAGCACAGATCCACCCATACAGGGTGTAAGCAGGGACCCCATGGAAACGACTGTGCAATCATGCAATTAGTGATAAGCAGGGGCTGACTTACAGCTTCTAACACATTGCAATTTATGACTGCTTCAAGCCTGCAACTTTGTTCTCTTAATGAAACCTTTGTGTGATTTCTTGGAATTTTTCCTTATTACTTTGGGGGTGGTGGTGTGTGTGGGGAAGAGCTCACAAACCCCTTGCCTGGGACTCTTCTGACGCCCACACACGTACCGTGCCGCTGGTGGTGGAGGACTCCAGCTCAGAAAAAGCTGAATCTTATGGTGCATGGGCTTTCAGCCTTTAACAGAAAGTTTGAAGGGAGCTTTGCAGGTTTGTTAGATACTAGAGTGAACTTTTATCCAAACTGTGGGCTTAGGTCCTGTCCAGAACAGGAAAACCCTCTTGACAGAACAGCTTAATAAACTGAAAACAATACCTTCCTCTCCTAGCTTGTTTTCAAAGTCAGCATGGTTGCTTCATCTGAAAAAGGCTGCAAAGAGTGTACCACCCATGCCAGAATGGTAAGTACTCTGAGACACTCAAATGTGGTCTTCCCAATAGGGGACATTCTCAGAGGTGGCTCTTGCCTTGCTTGACTCCAACCTTCTTCCTACATGCTGTCACCAGCCAAGAAAGGCTGAGTGAGCACCGTGTGTCCCACAGACCCTCATCTCAGTGCACCAGGAGGCCTGAGCAAAGTATGTCGGGGCACCTGGGAGCCACTTCTGTTACAGCAGCTGCTACACAATCCTACCTGGTCCAGCTCCATCTCATCAGGTGTCCGCCACCGAGCAGTTGGGCTGCTGGTGCTCTGATCCGCTGGCACAACCACGATGTAGTACCACCTGGGAAGGAAGGAAAGTGTAAGCACTGGACCCTAAATCATCTCTCAGGCAGGTCACCAAATAACATGTGCCATATGCCTCTCAAGCATGACCTGCTCCCCTGCCTGACCTCTAAGTAGCAAGTGTTCAGTAAGGAAGAGGTTGGTTTTCCAGTTGTACCAGATAAGAGAATACTCCCGTTAGCTCTCATTAGGTTAATCAAGATCTACAGACTGTGCTCCAGAGGGTGGTGTAAGAGCTGCGAGAAGGACATTTATATAATCGGATTGTAGGAAAAACCCTGGGGGAATTGTGCTTCAGCACAAGGATACCACAGTAACGAGTAAGACTTCCACAAACTCACTTTTTTAATCTCCTTGAGGCTTTAGGCATTATTTATTTAAAGGATATTATACAGTGTCAGAGAAAGTCCCTCTTGATCCTCAACTACATTTTTGTTGGTAGCATCTGGAGTATACCTACCAGGGTGAGGGCAAACTGTCAGAGAATTGTCTTAATTTTATTGCACATCAATATTTGCTCAGAAAGAGCCAGCAGCTTGGTCCCATGTTATGGGTAAATGCCTGGCTCTGTACTGCAGCCTGCTCAGAAATTCACTCCCAGGTTGGCAGAGGTCTGCCTTGCCCTTTCCCCCATCTATAGCCTCCCACCCTGCCTTCGCCACCCAGACACAACACCTACCTAACCGGCACAGTGGTCTGGACTTTGGGAAGGGTGAGAGTGAATTTTCCTTCCTGTATATACTTGTTTGTGGCGATGGGTTTGCTCTGCAAGACATCAGGAGCGGTGCGGATTGAGACGAGGTGCTGGAGCCCCCCAGCACTGCTCCCACGGTTCATTAGCACAAAAGAATAGTCGGTGTCTGGCTGGAGGTCACTTATGAGTTTCTTCATTGAGTGGCCGTCCACCTCCACACTCTGGCTATTGTACAGAATCTGAAACGGGAAAAGGACATGCTCATACAGCTGACAGCTGCTGCTGAAAACTCATACTCAAAATAGCAGCGTTAGAGACGACAATTTGGCTCTGGGCCCTCCCTCAGGTGGTTCAGCTCTTGTGCACTTCGTAAACAGCCATAAATCTTTAGTTAAAGAAGAGCAATCCCCAGCACAGGGTTGAACCATGCTCTCTGTGCCTCGCAGCGATGGAGCAGAGAGGGTCATCTCAGCAAAGCCCGGGTGGCCAGTGCCAGCGGTGAGGCTGGTGATGCCACACGTACGGCTTTTCAGAGCCGGTTCGGGGCAGGAATCCAGATGGCTGTGCTTTGCCCTCGCGTGGAGATGAACGGGTCTTTGTTTCTTGTCTCATGAGGCTATAACACACAATATGCTTTCGGTGTAAAATCCCGTCTGCTTTTAATTGGTGTCACTCCCGTGTCTACCAGCTGATGCCTGATCGAATGGTTAATGCAGAGCATCCCCCTCGCAGCAACGTGACTGGGGCGGGGAGGGGGTTACACGCCTCACCAATGATCTGACAAATCCCACACAGGGCTCACAAATTGGTACCCGAAACAGTGGCTCTGCAGGTGTGACACCCTGTTGCCATGACAACAGATGCTGATGCCGCACCAGCCGTGGGCAGGAGATCGGCGCGCTGCTTTTCCCTGCCGTGCTTGCAGGGAGGGGCTGCTGGGCAGGGTAGGGCAGGGACATTGGTGGCCCAGGGCAGCGGGCAGCCTCCAAGCACAGCTTCCCCTTGGGCCTGTTGGTCCTGCAGCTAATGACATTTTCCTAGCACCCTGTTGCAGACGTGCAGGACCCCCATCTCCCTCAAGGCACAGCAGCCATGGGCACTGTTGTATTAGCTGCACCAAACAGCCCATCTGCCCTGGGAACTTTGATTGCTGGAACAACGCTTCCACCCCGAAATGCTGGGTGCTGCCTCTGCAAAGCCAGAAACTCAAGACAGTTCCTGGAGACAGAGACAAATGGGGTGCAGAGAACTGGAGAGATCAGAGGTTGTGCCCCAGCTGCAATAAACCAGCATGTCTCCTTCCACCAGGCGACCATCCAGCGTGGCAGGGGAGAGCTGGAGTCCTGACAGCAGCGCAGACACAGCATACTAAAAACTGGCAATGTTGGAGCATGTTAAACCATGGTAGCTATTACACGCCACAGGCAGAGCCCACACAGTAAAATGTGCTCTTTCCAACAGCAGCCTTGAGAGAGAGAAGACAGCTCTGTGGAAGAAAAATGACTTGAAGTAAAACAGATTTTTCACCAGCTGAGCCTACCGTTAAGGCTGATGCAGGCAGCAAGGGAGGGACCAAACTTTCTTGCAAGTCACCTTTTTAGCAGGTGGCAGAAAGCTGCAGAAAGCTGCTAGCTCTCTGGGACAAGGGCAGCTGATTAGCACTGCTCTAATATTTAGTGCTGGAGCTGGGAGGAGGAGGAGGGAGGCCCTGGAAAGAGATCTGAAGGACAGCAGAGCACAGGGACCAGGCTAGGCCTGCAATTTGCAACTCTGCTTTTGTGTTATCCAAACAGTAATACCCACAGCATGCTCCAAATCCTCTTCAGGTCACTTTGCATGGAGGTTGGAATAAGAAAAGAAGCCCAGCTTTTTTGCTGCTAAGTGACTCCCAACAGGTAACAGAGCAGCACTGAGGAGTCAGCAATGCAGGAGAGCTGCAGTCTCATTTGTTGACATGCTTCAATCTTCAGGGATGAACTGCAAAAATATGTACCAAGTACTAAAATAACAGAGGTTTGCAGGGACAAAGGCCCTGCTGGCTGTCCCATGTGCAGGAAAGGCTGTCAAAGGTAGGATGGCTGGAGCTTTAATCCCTTTTTCCAAAGACATGCACATTGGATGGGTGCTAAAGTGAGTGAAAAAGGTAAAATGAAGAAATGTTTCTTATAGTGCTGCAATATCAGATATTTAGTCGGCAGGTTTCACCCTTCTCTGTCACAGAAGCAGGCACAAAAAAGAAAGGAGTGCTACACTTCAAGTAATTTTAGCAGCTTTGCTGTCTGCTCCAGTGCCACTCCTTGCAATGACAATGCAACGGTACAGGTGCAGATGTTCCAGATGACAGCAAGTCAGGGAGCATCCTGGGGGAGCATCGGGACCTCACTTCATGTGCTCCAACACAGGCTTGAACAAAACCAAACTTCCACCATTAAGAGCTACGCTGGAAGGATGCAAAGCCCACAGAGAGTTCTGGTGCCTTTCAGATGAGATTTCTTGTTATGAATTCTTCCCTCATAAAGGTATCACCAACAGCTTCTGCGTATGCTCTAGGGAAGACACTCGCCCACCAACTGCCTGCACATAAGGCATCTGCTGGAGACATAGCTTTTCTCCTGGAGCAAGAGAAGGCTGAAGAGATGATGAAGCACTTCTGGTTAGAGTTTCCCTGCTTGCTCTACTCTGGAATTGTCCAGGAAACAGTTTCCGATTCAGTCCTGACACTAGATGATGCTTTTTACTGCCATGCACAGAAATCTGTGTCTGAAGACAGTGAAATTGGCATTTGCAAAGCTTTCCTGAGGCACCCTCCACCATCCTCCCTTTTCACAGTTGCAGCAGCAGTTCTATGTTCCTTTACCTGCCATAACACATTGTCTTCTCAAATGCCATGCACCATTAGTTAAGGCCTCCAAACAAAACCTACAATAATGTAAGGGCTCAGAAACAGTCATTTGTGTGCAGTTGAAGATGCCCGGGAGCTCAAGCAGGAATGTTATTTAGAGGTTGCATCATGGCCCACTGGTAACTACTTAAGTCAGCAGCAAATTTGGCCCAAGGGCTCTGAACTGCCAAACATTGCTGACTAGCCCATGGATTGCTGCAAAATGTCATTTGTGCCGCTCTTATCCACAAGAGAAGATTTGCAAAGCTAGGTGGGTACAAATGTCACTGCTGAAGGTCTGCTGCTTGATTTCAAGGCAGTAAAGAATGTACTGAACTAGAAGATGAAAAGACACATAGTGTGCAAGACTGGAAAAGGTAATGACTCAATGGAGAAGTAGACAAGGTTACATTTTTTTGCAGGCAGGAGTAATTACTACATTCCATGGGACACACTGTAAGAAAGCACTGCCCAACATTCTTAGGGGGTATTTCCGGACCTGTATGATAATAATTTTCAAAAGGTGCTGCTCCTTCTCCCCATTTGCAAAATATCTTGTGATGCTGCCTTTAACCAGTATATTCTGTTCTGCTTTTAGGCTGAAGAATGTGTCACAGGAAAGCGCAGTTTCCCAAGAAGAAGGTTGTATCTATCTTGCACTTTCAATGAAAGCTCCAGAACAGCTTTCTGCAAGCACACCGGAATAGAAAAGGAATAGTGCCTTTGATCCACCACAACTGTTGATCAACATTTTACAATTAATTTATCTTCTGGACCAGAAGAAGTTTTTTTCCCCAAATTCCCCAAAGAGAACTCGAACCTTCATTATTGATTTGGTAGCAATGGAAATTCCTAAGGTCTCAGTTCATCCCCTATTAAAAAAAAACAAAAAAGCACCAGTCCTGCCTATGCTTCACTATTCATTGTCAGAACAATATCTACTTTAATTAAATCTGTTATAGTAGAATATGACACCCTTTGGGACATAGATTTAGCATGAGACTGTTTATCAAGTGTAGATAATACTAATTGTTCCCATGGAGATTTATCTGCTATGCTAGTTACAGTATTAGGCTCTGGCCTCAGCATCCCATGTGCCTGAATTAGAGGAGAGAGGTGAATCTTGTTTATAAAAATACAAAGTCCTGAAGGTTAAAGATTTCTTTCGAGTGGCACAATCAACAACCTGGAGCTGACCCTCTTAGCTCCTGGCCTTGACTCATGTGTGTCTTCAAGTCTGGGAATATGAATAGAAAGAAGATGCTATTAGAGAAATATCCTTGTAGGACTCTCATTTGCATGAGTGCTTTTCAGTGAGCAAGTGGCTACTGCCATCTGCTCCTGTGTCATCTGAGGGTTAACCCGCAGCAGGGGCAGACCCTGAGTCACCCTCTGTGTAAGCAATCAAAGCTATGAGGCCGAGCTTGGCTCCTGGCTACTTCCAAGCACTCCACCAACCCTGTGTGGTAGTAATGCTCCAAAGGTCACACTGTCCCTTTCTAGCACTGCGCTGCCAGACAGAGATGTGGGCTTTGTGCCACAAGAATAAGGCAAGATGAAGCAGACTTGCTCTTCAGCAGAGCGCAAAATAACAGGGCTCTGTGAAGTTCCTTAAGGCCAGATGTCTGAACACTGATCCTAATGCACCCTACATCTGGGAAAGCTTTGAATACCACAAGGTCTTCACAAAAGCCTTGTCTGGTTCAGCTAAACTCTGCATGTTAACAAGTGCCTGCTATTGATCATGGTAATTCAGCTGCAGGACTTAAACCAGGAGAGTTAGTAACAAGGAAGGGGTGGTGCTAACATACTTTGATGTGGATGCAGTTCAAGTCCTTCCCTTTATTCCCCTGGCCATGGATCCCCCACAGCTTGTGCAAGGCAAAGGTGCACGTGCAAGGAGGAAGGGATGTCACGCTGCTCCCACCCTTGGCTACCTTTGCAGAGGCAGCAGATAGCCACTGAGACTGGGTGGAAGATTATCCTTGGCAATGTGACATGTTGATCTTGTTTCCCAAGGGAGAGAAGCTGCACCGAGATCTGCAGAAATTTCCACCACATGCTAGTCTTTTGTCCACATCAGTGATCCAAACTGGGGGACAGACAAGAACAGGAAGACATTGGGTCACCAGTGCTGTCTGCAGCCTGACACCACATCCAGAACTGTGCTGGAGAAAAGACAGCAGCAGCTATGCCTGCAGAGTTCCCTCTGCACTGACACATGTTGTGCTGCTAACACCTGTAACACCTTCTGAAAGGGAGATGATGCTTCTCTCCTTCACTCCTTGAGATTAGGCATGTGCTCAGCTTCTTTGAAGTACCTCATAAAGGCAATCCTGAAGTTTGAGACAGGACATATTGCAGGAAGAGTCATTCTTAGCTTGATTCACTGGCTGGTTTTCAGACCACTTTGTCCTGGTGATCTCTTGCTATTAAATTGTAATTGTAATTTTTCATGCTTCAACCCCAAGTCAGGGATCAGGACAAGCTTGTGTAACCAGTGTCACAGAGCTGCAGAGGCCAGCCTGACCGGTTGGCCCCAGCCAAGCGATACCACGTAACAAGATGCTTGAGAAAGCCAACAGAGGTCTAAAGCACTGATTGGGACTGTGTGAACCACAACTGCAGCCGCTCAGGGGAAAAGCGTCAGTGATTTGGGGTGATGGACCAGTTTCCATTTCCCTTTGAAAAGGCAAGTAATTCTGGGGCACTATCAAGGGAGGAGTGGGTACACATAGCAAAAGTTCCTAAGCGATCCCTGGGACATCCCCGTTCTCTGAATGCCTCTGCCCAGCGTGTGCCTTCACTGCTTGGCGTTTCCTGTTGGTGTACCTTTGCCAACATTATTGACTCCTGTCACTGGGAGCCAAGTGCTTACTGGATATTCCACAACTGATCCAAGACAGCAAGAAATCAACAAAACTACAACACCTTCTGGGCTAAGAACAGTGAGAAGAGGGAAGTAAGCAGCAGTGCTCCACTGTGTGTCATGGCTCATGCATGGGTGCTCAAAACCAAGAGCAGCTACCTAACCTAGGCTTGGAGATCTCTGCTCCACAAGACCCCAGGCCAGCGAGAAACGTGACCCTGCTCTGCTGTCTCCTGTCTGATGGCCTGAAAGCATCATGGGGCAGGTCAAGATGCTGCTTTCCATTGTCCTGCTCACTGCCACAGGCGGAGCTCCTTGTCCTCTGCATCCCGCCCTTACCTTAAAAGGCACTGCAGATTTATAGGAGTCAGGCACTTCCCAGCTCAGCAACACAGACGTTTTCATGACGGCATTGACACGGAAGTTCTTAGCAAACACTGAAATGAAAAACAAGGTATTTGAGCACTCTAAGGCCAAGTCAGGAGGGAGCCAGCAGCAGCTCGGCTCCAAGTCTCTCTTTGTCTAACTCGGCAGCAGAGGTCAAAGAGTTCAGCTACAACAGAGAAGTGAGAGATGAGGAGAAAAGAGCAGCAGCCTTTTACCAAGTCTCCAGTCTCCAGTGGAGTTTCACTTTTTGACTATACTTTTCCAGCATCATAGAAGGGAAGAAGACTGAACTGTAGCCTTCCTCTCCCACTGCCTCCACTCACACTCTCTTGGTGCTTTGCCACAATCAAAGAGCTGTGGTGCTCAGGTACTGGATTCTGCAGATGATCCTACTCAGCCACCTGCTCCAATTCAAGCAAGAGCCTTTCATGTACACACAAAACAGCAAAGGGAGCCTGTGGAGTGACAACGGCAATTAAGCTACCACCAACACCCCTTTCCCCCCTCAAATGGCAACTTTAAGGAAACCTTGGTTGAGCTTCCCCTCGCCGAGTTAGTTTTAGACTTGGGAGCCACACAGTACCTGATCTCATTAGTCAGAGCAAAGGGAAGCATAGCCTCATGAACCGAAGCATAAGTTCCTCTCCTGGAGGCAGAGCTTGCTGTTAGGGCTTGTTAGAGGGGCACTTACCTTGCTCAACAGGCATGGTCCGGGACTGGATGCTGGGGCTGAGCGGCCCAGCCCCTTTATTGGTGTGGGCCCTCACTTTGATGTCGTAAGTAGTATCGGGCTTCAAATTCGTCAAAGTGATACTTGTGTCCTTGGTGGTGTTAATCAGGTCCTGCTGGCTATTTATGTCCCTGTATACCACTGTGTAGTTGATGATCTTGCCGTTTCTTTCTGCCAAGACTGGGGGGTCCCATGCAACTTCTGTGGTGGAAGTAGTGAGACCCACCACACGCAGGTTCTGTGGGAAGCCGCTTGGCACGTCTTCCACAGTAGTGATCTCCTTCTCAAACTCCTCTCCTGGGCCAGCTCTGTTCTTGGCAGACAATTTGAAGAGGTACGTGGCCCCCTTGTGCAGATTGGTCACGGTGTAGTGATGGTCTCTCCTCCCGAAGTCTATCGTGTTCATCTTCTCCTCATCAAGACGTCTGTACTGCAGCCGGTAACCCAGCAGCTCCCCTACCATCTCCTTGGGTGGGTGCCACTGGATGAGGGCTGTGTTCATGGCTGTCGTGCTAATCATCATGGTGGGCTTCCCCGGGACTGCAACATAAACACACAATGACCATCTATAGCCTGGGAGGAGGGGAAGGAAGGACCGCTTCTGTGCTGCTCAGTCCGTGAGGATTGAGGAAAGTGGGAAAGTTCAGACAACAGGGTGAAGAGGACGACAGACAATTCACATGGATAGAGGCAGACTGACCCTAATCCATTGGCGAGGGAAGCTGGAGCCAGCCAGCTCTTGACTGCCATTTTCCCACGTGCTGCCATCTAAACAGGGAATAAATTCAGCCACATCCAGCCCCAAAATCCATCCCCTTTTACCGGAAAGGTTTAAGGTACCTCAAAGCATCATATTTATCTCAAGAGAAGATTTGAATCCCGTCCTCCCAATCAGTTGTCTTCAGACACTCCAGCTAGTGCACAGCACCAGGCTACGCTGGCCCCGGTGCACTGTACCACAACAGACACAAGAAGCCCGAGTCCAGCGCCCTGATCTGTCTGGAGGCAGACAAATTTCATCCTGAAACCTTGCAGTTTTACCATCTGCAGAGGCAGCGAGCAGAGCTGGGTGGGCTGTTTGCCATCAGAATACATTTTGGTTTAGCTGATGAGCAGATTCGTGATGTCAGTGTCGATGTGAGAGGTGAACACAAGCGTTCCACAGGATTTTTGCTTATGCTGCACAAGTCAAGGGGTGTTGCCGTCACTGGTTAGGAACTGATGGCTTTAAATTGGTGGTTTAATACCTTGATCTCCTTCAGTTAAAAAAGAGGATGTGTCTTCACTTCACATCAGCTCAGATTTGTAAACAAATCAACTGATAGGGAAGATACTCAGAATGAAAGGGATGGGGCCACTGATATGAAAACGAAAATGGGATTGTAGCCAAATCCAGCTAAATGTCCTTGCACAGTTTTGAAATGTATGAGCCCACAGATGAGCAGAAGAGAAAAACGCGTTTGACAGAATTATGCCCCGATTTTGCCATCAGAGGGCGATACCAACACTCCCCTTTGAGGTCAGGCCTGCAGATGAGCCAGTGACAAAGGCAGCTCTGGGGGTGGTTTTGGAGGTATTTAAGACATAGAACAGCATATCCACTGCCAGCGCCATCCTCCTTGCACTCGTAATACAATGTCTAACAGCAGCTAGTATTAAGGGACGCATTATTTTCAAAGCTGATTCCAAATATTAACTTTAAATGTGCATCATAACATGGGAAAACCTACTGCGGTTCACAGTGCAACACTGGGATGTTTAGGAAGCTTTTCCTGTTTATAGGACAGCTGTAGCAATTTGATGAACAGAGCATACATCATGGCGAGGCACAAGGGAGACCGCATTTGAGATTGTGACAGTGGAAACTACCTCTGGAGCTCCCCATATGCAGCACGGAAGAGATGGCAAGCTGTTCCTTGTTTAAAAGCACCAGGAACAAATGCTCTGTTTGCATAAGCTGCATGCCCGTAATAAGAGGTAAACACTGTTCCTGCGGCTGGCGTGAGGAAGCAGCAGGATTTATCAGTTGCAGGACAGGTCTAGTGACTGGAAATCGAGGACAAGACAATGTCAACTAGTTGGGGCCACCACCAAAGGCAAGCTTGACTGCATCCAGAGGAAAGCACCTGATGAACTCCTGGGTGCCCCTGCTCCAGGCTGAGGCTCCTGTGTTGCACTAGGCACAGGGTACGAGTCTCTCTACTGAGACAGCAGAACCAAACTGTCTGGGATCACCAGGACCTAGAAGTTGCACTCGCAGCACTCCTATGTCAGGATTTGTTAGATTCCAGATTTTACCATGGCTCTAGGAGCAGCTGGGCTCAGCTATGTAAGCCTGGGGAGGCAGCAGTAGCAATGGCTGGAGGGGAGCTGAGAAGCACCTCTGAGGAGCCCTCTGTGCCAGAGGCCATCCCTGGTGGCACTGCAGTCACCGCAGGAAGCAAGGAATGGCACTTGCCTATGGGAACATGAGAATAAGCCATGACTCCAAAGCTGAGGGAGGGCCTGGACTTTCAGGCTTCCTCTTCCCAGGTATCTGGACTATGCAGATGAGCTCAAACCCATGAGTTTCATTGCTCTCTCATGCGAGATGGCAGTGTCTGTCCATCTGTTTGCTGCACTTGGCTCAGGTGATCCAGTGGCAAAGTCTGTAAGGAAGGGCTGGAGATCACAAGAGTGTGTACCTCTGCAGTGTCTCCAGCCCTCGCTTCCTCCTGCACAGGCGCCTCAGCCATCCTCCCCATGCACCTCTTGGAAGGTTTTACCACCACCCCAACAAAGCTGCAGTATCTGCTGCCCACACTCACCTGCCCCTGTGGTAGTGATGACTTTTGGCTTGCTGCGGGCACCGTCTCCTTTGGTGGTGTAGGCAGCGACCGTGACCGAGTAGGTGGTTTCCGGCAGCAGGCCTCCAATGACTGTCTCCTGGGAGCGCATCCACGAGGTGGAGAAGAGGCAAATGAGAAGAACAAACACTTGTTACTGGAGTGAGCAAAAGAAGGGCACTGAGGTCAGTGTCTCCCACAGCAACACACCAACACACTCGCTGGCTCACACTCGTAGACTGCACCCAAGCACACATCTCACACAGAGTCAACAAACAATGATTGCTGCCACTCCAACGCTCACCTGCCCTACTTCAACCCCTGTCCCTGACATCTGGCTGTCCTAGGGACCCATCAGCAACCTGTGTCAGCGGCAGCACGCTCCCATGGCCTCTGCCAAGAGGGAGATGTGCTCCAGAGATGGTCTTGCATGAAGCCAGAGCCACTCTGCCACAGCATGGCTGAGACTATGAGGACTGTGGAGCTGTGAACCAGAGCAAAAGCCAGCTCAGCTGGCTGCTGAAACCTCTTGAGGGCTAATTTGGGGATTTTTAAAGTTGTCTCTTGCAGCAGAGCCGCAGGGAGCACAGAGGCAATGCAGGCAGCGGCACGGCCACATCAGGCGGGAGGCCCCAGGCAAGGCACACCTGCAGTGCTACAGCATCCCTGGCACAGCGTGGCAGTCATGGGACGGGGTCAGTGCAAGGCGTTGGCACGACCTGGAGGGAAAAACCTGCGCTGTGGGAGGTCTGTGAGGAGGGCGGACTCGGCAGGGTGCTAGCACCCTTGCAAGCTCTGGCTTCTTCTGGGCAGGAGGAAGGCATGGCTCTGCACTTCAATTTGAGATCAAAGAGGGGAGCATCGCTCCTCCCTCCTGGCCTCCAGCGGCAACATGACTTGTGCCAAGCCTGGCTGGTCAGGCCTGCAGATGAGCAAGCACGGCGAGCTCAGCAGCTCCCAGCAGCTCTCTGTGAGCTCCGGGCAGGTACCTCTGAACTGTGTTCATGTGCAGGTGCTGTGAAAGGGACTGGGGCCATTAGCAGCAACCAGGTCAGGAAGCATGGGACAACTGGGCTGGACAGGGAGCTGGGGAAGCTTTGGGGAAGGAGGCAGAGGCTCCGAGTTGGTTATTTACCCTTTCAGACAAGAACAGCAGAGATGGAGAGGGTTAAGCTCAAGTCACTGAGGATGGGCAGTATGAGCACTGTTAGAGGCTGCTCCAGGGGTCCAATATCTGCCTGGGTGATCCCTGCCAGCTTTGGGGGCATGAGGGGCACCTGTGGTTGCTTTCAGAGCACAGCCAGTCTCCCATCACTCATTCACACTAACACCCACACTACTAAACCTGCTGATTTCCAGTCAGTGCTGCTGGTTCAGGTTACCTGCCCAGGCTTACTCATCAAAATCACCGTGTAACCATCGCGGAAACAGCCAGCCCAGAGAAAAATCAACAAGCACCAACAAGAACCCCGCCAAAATCACCGTGTGAACCAGAGTCCGATCCCAACTCCGCCCCTGCAGCAGATCGTGTGTGCGGGTGAGTGGACGCACAGTCTGATCGGTGCCAATGGACCCGCGGGGGAAGCACTCACACAAAACCTGCAGACTCTGAACATCCCAAGAGAATTCACTCCTCCCAAATCCATGCAAAGAGAAATTCTCACGCAAAAGCATGCCACCGGGAGCAAAGCAAGCGAGCTGGGAGGAAGGGAGAGAGACGAGGGATGGATGAAAGAAGGTCTGATTGCATAATGTAAACACGGTGCTGTCATGACAAAGCCGCTCGGAGTGAGAATCCTCCGTACAAAGCAGGAGGAGAAATGCATCGTGCCGGGGAAGCTCACAGTAGGGCACGTAATTGAATTGCTGACTCTAAAAAGGTCATTTTCTAGTTTGTTCCTCCAAATTTATATTTCAAAATTATGTGGGAAAAATTGGATTTAACTGTTTAAATGTGATTGTTTTCTTATTACTATCTGTGTTTCAGCCAAAGGTCACGGTTGAGAGTGTAGGTTATTTTTCATGACTACGATCAATGTGGTTTAAAGATTATATATCTAATTTCACCATGTAACTCGGTGGGCCAACTACTGCAGAAAGTAGGATGCACCTCCTGAGTCGATCACTTGAGCCTGCCTAAAACTGCACTGCAACAAGCTGGAAATACAGATTATAGGAAATGTCAATTGCTTTTCTGCATTTAGTAGCAATCTAAATGCCAATTTTCTCTGGATTTGCTGCTTGTGGAAGGTTTCACAATGTAACTCTCCAGCCTCATTAAGGGAGTGAAAGGGATGTTTTGACAGCACTGTATCTACAAAATTCACAAATCGATTTACCAAACCCCTCTTTTCCAACCTGGAATACACACAAGTGGTACTTACATGGTCGACGGAGTCCTCAGCTCTCCACTGATGGGGGAGAAAGGAAGGAGGAGAGAAAATGGAGACACAGAATTTTAAGGGGCAACGTGTAGGAAGGGGATGACGACGACAACAACAGCCAGGGGTTAGCAGGACTGGGTTGGGGGGATTACAACACTTATACACAGAGGGCCACTTGGCACAGGCTGTGCCAAAGGAAGAAATGGCATAGAGCAATTTTCTACATGCTGCTAGCCTGCGCAGTAGGTCTCAGATCATTCACACAAAGGGGCAAAGAGCTTCCTTCTCACATGGATGGAGAGGTCACCATTTCCTAACTTTTCACTAACTAAACAAAGCTCCTTCTGGTTTTGTTTGCACTTTTCTGCCTCTGCCACAAGCAGAAGCATGAAGGGACAGCTTGTATCAACAAGGCTCCGGGCCTGACTGCTGCCCATGTCACTCACAACAGTTTTGTGGCCTAATCTCCAGTTTTTGTCCTAGTGATCCCCCAGCCACCATCTCTTGTCGAGAAACGAAGACTTCAACACACAAGACTCAGAGGGCACTCTCTGCAGGGAAGCACCAACGCAACATTTACAGAGCTTCTCTTTTCTATGTCATTCACAAGAAAACGCTCTGGGGATCTCAGAAAACCGAGAAGTGCCCTCTCTTGTAAGCAGTGCAAGAGAGGCTGAGATCTTACACAGAGCTCCACGCTAAGCTGTTCCTCTCCAACGGCGCTGTGTGGCTTGGAGTAAGGCTCAAACTGGTGCATGTACTTGAGGAAACTGCTTCTCACTCCTGATTACGCAACACCAAATGGCAAATGCTCATCTGGCAAGAGCAGCCCTGCAGGTAAGACTTCTACACAAACCATTTCCCAGCAAAAGCTCATGTGAATTCCCAGCCACGGCATCTCAATCAGGGCTCTGAAGAGGGAACACACACAGGTTTCTGTCTGGATTTGGTGTTCTAAGGTATCAAAGCTACATTGGGGTGGTAAGACTTAGCAGACCTTGGCTGCTACCATGCATGCCTGTAGCACTGTTCTTTGTGGTTGATGCACCAATGGAAGGTTTGCAGAGATCACAGCGAGCTCTCTCAGCCAAGGTGATACGTTACATCTCAGGTTACTAAATCTGCCTGGAGGAAGCACCGGTCGATGGGTTCAAGCACAGAGATGAAAGTGGAAGATAAGCATTATTGCCCCTGACTCACAGTGTGAGCCTTGGCAAGCCTTGCTCCTGAGCCCGAGCTGCCAACTGTGAAATGGTGCTCAGATACTGACTTCCTCAGGACACCAGGAAGCCCAGTTAACACTGCTGAACGTGCAAGTGTTGCAGAAGTACTAAATGGTATTTAAGCTACAAGTTTCCTTTTGTACTCCAGCTGTTTGTGATGGCTTTCACAGGCTGCAGCCCACCACAGTGGCAAAGTACTACCCTCAGCAGTAATATACACGGCATACCATCAAAATATTAGTTATTTTATTCTCTAAATTCAGGAAGAATTTATTGGAGAAATGTTCCTCTAAGAATTTATTATAGTTCGCTTATTTGATGCCATGAGACTGCAGCAGAATTATCCCCCTAAACCATCTTAAAATTTAATTTCAGTGAGGAGGTCAAGCTGTCCCTGAAGACTTCCTATAAAGTGAAGGCTCTCACTAAGTATTATGGTCACTAAAGGCCCTCTTTCCACACATGTCTTGGTGTTATTTCCACTGTTGCCTGCTCAGCTCAACCCAAGTCATTGCTGTTGATGTTCTACCTGTGTCAGCCAGCCCACACCATATTCAACAGCCACACACTCTGTTCTGCTGATATAAAACTTGGCAAAAGTCTTGCTACAGGAAGGATAAGAGTCCTAGTAGCTCTTTCTCCCAGAAGTACACTTGTGCTCCAAGACCATGTCCCTGGTGGATGGACGCCACATGGATGGTAACACCCCAATCCACCTCCATGTAGCTGCAGGAACAGAAGGTGACACCCCATTGGAATGAACAGTGGAGCAGACCCAGAATCAGGGGGCTACTGCATCTCACAGCGTCTCACAGCACAGCATAGTCACCATCACCCACTAGGATTTTAGACCAAGCATCTAATGGTCAAGCTCTGTTTGCTCTTATGTGTCAGCAGACTTTAATTTTGCATCAGATCAGAGTGCAAAGAAACGCCTTGAGATCTGTGCTGGAAGAAGAACAAGGAAAAGCCAGGCCTGCATAAATACTCTGGTATAAATTCAGTTTCATTATAAAATACAATCTGCAGATCAAACGTTTTCTTCCTTAAACTAGCTCAATTGCTTCTTAACTGTTTAAGGTTGGTCAGTAAGACAAATTGATCTGAAAGCCCAGGAGCTGTCATAAAAAGAACTCAAGACAGTGCTGTGTGCAGGAGGCAGGATGGCTCAGGGAAGTGCTAAAGCTAACAGTGTGTATTTATGGCAGCTGCAATGCCTTAACGTTTCATTTTACACTTCAACACCGCACAGAGTAGTCATGTCTCACCAGGGAACGGCTGTTTTCCCTGACCGTGGCTCTTGCAAAAAGACAGACTCAAGCCCTCCTAAACAGCCTCCCAGCTATGGGAAATGGATATTGTGGTCCTTCTCCTCTCTGCTCTGTGTTCACTGTGGCACAACAGTGGAACTCCAGATGAAAACTCCAGTGCTCAGCTTGTGGGATGCGGAGGGGTCTGAAGGCTCCAGAACTTCACCTTTGTCCTTTAGTGAAATGCCTCCTAGATGATGCCTTTGAGTTTTGTTCCACTTACGAAGCAGAGTACATCTCACCTCTATGCCAGACTCTTACCTAGACAAGCACACGTGTCTGAAAAGTTCCAAGCAGATTCAGATAAAGACCCTTATTATCACTTGGGCACTGCCCAGGAAGAATATGAGTCTCTGCTTCCCCTTTCTCCTTTGATCTCAATCCAACAGCTCAAGGTGCCGCCATTATTTTTTCCTGCTCCTCTGGAGCAAGCTGGTGGGACGTGCACTCAGTCTGCACATCAGATGGGTAAGCGCTGCATGCAAAGACCACACAATCTTCCTGTCTTGTCTTGTGAGCAGCACACCTCTCTCCTGCCATGACTCTGCAGAGTAGGAGGAGGAGGTGGCGGGAGTCTCTCCTCCACAAAGCCTGACCTCCTTGTACCCAGCCAGCTCCCACCAGCAGCAATAAAAAGCTCTCTGGGTAGGCTGGATCTGCAGAGGGCTGTGAGCAGCCAGGCTCATGTGCATGCTGCATCCCCAGAGCGATGCAGGCAGCAGGCTCTCTGGCAAATTGCTGCACAGCCGAGGGCAGGGGCAGCTGTCAAGGCCACACTACACCATGGGAAGAAAGTCGCTCCTCAAGGTGGTCCTTTGTGTTCCTCTCTGGGCTGAGGACAAACAGGCTGGGAGCAAGACACAATAGATCAACAGCCAGATTCATGAAGAGTCTAGCTGCCTGTCTTGGAAAGAGCAAAAAATGTACAGGAGTCCAAACAGGAAGGTCAGTGCTTCTCTGGTCCTCCTGGCATCTTACAGCTGTCCAAGGATTGGAGACCAAGGAAAGCAGGTGGGGCCCTGCCCTCACCTGAAGAACCTAATGCTTGTGCCTTGTGGCCCTGCTAGCCCCCCCCTCCTCAAGCTGGTGAGGACTCACACGAGAGCAACAGCACGCAGCCGAGACCTTGAGCTCGTGCCCCTGCTCCTTTCAAAGGTGCTGTCTTGGTGCTTGGATGCATTGTGCACATAACCCAGGGCCCAGAAACAAATCTTCTGCCATCACCCATCACAGGACCGGCTGAACCACGATGGGCAGGGCCTATGCCAGAGGTGGTGTGGGGATATGACCCAGCTCTGCAGTGCTACACATGCTCTCCCTGGGCACTCTTCCACAGGGCATGGTCACGTTTGCTTGTCCATCAGTCTGTCAGTAGGAGGTGAGAGCTCAGACTGGAAGGCACAGAAGTCTGATGGAGGTAATCAGTCACAGGCATAGCCACAAATGGGAGGGAGAGGCCTCAGCTCCATCGCAGAACCTTCCTAACAACTGATTACTTTCCCTAGGCAGGAGATTGTAAAAAAAAATGTGGTCTCTAGCACCAGGGCTCCCACTTCTCTGCTGCTGTTTCAGTCCTTTCGACTCAAAATGGTTTTGAAAACTCAGAATCTATATTATCTGCATAGCTAACATCTCCATTCCCTTTCCTTTTTCCTTTCATCTTCGTTTACTCTCTCTGTATTTCTCATCTTCAATCGGGAAAAATCATGAGTCAGCTTTAATACCAGTGTCTTCATACCATCTGCGGGAAGCAGATTATGTGCTACATACCCAGTCAAAATCAGAAGACAGCCTGGCTAGGCAGGAGGAGGGGCTCTGTCTACATATCTAGAGAATTTCTTCTCTGATCTCAGATTTTCAGCCAGTTTATTTCTCTCCTTGTGCACTGGTATAAGTGTTTATGAGTACTGAACTGTGGCTACATTCTGGCCATCTTCATCCTGTGACCTTCAGGGACAGGTGTTCCAGAGACTCTTTTTGTTTTCTTCCATAGAAAATAACTCTTCCAAGACTACTTATTAAAGTTTGATCTGGCTGTTTGCAAAGGCATGCACTGCTGTACTGAAAGACGGAAGCTCTTACAGGGTTCTTCAGCTTCTGGAGCAGATGTATTTCATCGCAAGTACAGGTCATGCTTGGCTTCTCACTCTTTTGGGAAATAAAGATCTCTTCTGCTAAGTCAGTGAAACTTCTTCCCTGCAGGGTCATTATTAGTTTATGCCAGCAGTGACATGACTCCTTCAGAGTAGTCACTTCTCTGCAACTATCTTTTGGCCTTCGCTTCCATACAAAAATTACAGCAGATGAATTCAGCACCATACACACCAGAAATATATATCACAGCAATCAAGAACTTTCCCACATAAATACACCAAATACGAAAAACTGCTAAGTGGTCTCACAGGCCAGGAAACTTCAAGCAACTTGCCTCCTTAATGCACACATTTAAAATAATACAAAATCCAGCACTCCTTGAAAAGTTTCTCGCTCTGGCATCCTCATTCTTGCATATTAGCATGGGGTTTCTCTCTCTAAAATGTATGAGTAAGGAGTGAAAGCAGAACTGGCTGGGCAAGCATAAAATATTTGAAAACACCAACAAGAACAACATTGCCAACTTCGCCCACCTACACTTGGGACCAACCCATTAACTCCAAACTCCAGCTGAACAGCACAGCATCAATTGTTCAAACAACACAGAAGATTATATCCTCCTGGAATAAGTAAAGGGCAGTAAGCAGCTTTTTTAACGATTAAAATAAAGCAACATCTGAAACATAAACAGAGACGTGCCCCAGACAACACTACAAGGACCCTCAAAGCATCTTCTCTCTTTAAAGTTTTCCCCTTCCCCGTTATTACTGAGTTTTATCCTTCAGACTATGAATGGGGAGTAAAGCCGCCTCCGTGCACTGCACTCCCCACTGACAAACGTATAAATGATTCACAGCTGCGTTCAGGAGACAGATCAATTAATCGTTGCAGCTCTCCAGTATTTATATTGGGCATCATTCAAGCAAGCCAGCTCTGAATCGATTACTCGTCGCTTCCAACAGCAGCAGATCCTGTACTTCATTTATACGATTATCTTTGTGGAGAACAGCATGGGTCATCCAGGATGAAGGACCCTTGCTCCAAAGAAGAGTTGTATTTCATCACAGGCAGGGCATCAAAAACTTCCCTGGACCCTGGGAAAGAGGCAACTATGCATTGCTGGGCTGAGCAGAGTGTGTAACCATGCCTGGAGCACTGTGTGGGAACAGGACCTCAGCTCCCAGTTGGGGAGGTATCCAAGAGATCGCATAAATATAAGCAGATTGTTGTATGGGGATTGCAGAAGGCAAAGTCATTTACAGGAGATGTAGGCCTGCACCTCACTCTTTCCCCTCCAGCCTTTCTCAGAGTCAGCTGGCTTCACCTATGATCCTATGATTTGGTTTCAAGAGGCAATGCAAGGTCAAGTCCCTGCCTTGCAAAAGCAGGAGGGAAGGGAGGCTTTGTTGAACCAGAGAAGGGCTGCCCTGCCTGGCGCGCTGTGCTCACCCAACGGGACAGAGTCACCCCCCTGCCCCACAAGCAGGGAGTACTCTGGAGGACTCTGCCGAGAGAGAAGCTTTGCCCTTAACAGTCAACAGCATGAAAGAAGCAGATGCAAGGCTTATTTAAAACTCTCTGACAGTTTATAACCTGACTGGCAAAACATAATTTGCTCCAGCTGGAGTCTGCACAAGATAGGGCAGGCAGAGAGAGGTACACGTCAGAAGGGGTAAGAGAGGAGCATCATCCAATACATCATCTCTCCCACATCAATCCTTTCCTGATCAATCCTTTTACCCACTCGTAAGCCACAGTTTAAGGACAAACTGTTCTCCTTGTTCAGGCAGGGCTGAGTCCCACACTCCGGAACTGCAAGAGCAGTCCAAGAAATACTTGGATCCAGCCAGCCTGGCCCCTCTGTGAAGAGGGAAGGTGCCATGCCCGCCAGCCCGTGGTCCCCACACTGTACCTGTGCTTCCGACAGCATGACATCCTTGATCACTGGCTGCCCTCGGGGCTCGTTGTTTTCCAGCTTCACGTACGTAACCTGGTACCCACGGATCTGCCCGTGCTGCTTGTTGGAGATGGGCAGCTTCCAGCTCACCCGAATGGCAGTTGAATTCACAGACTCTACCTCCACCTTCCGCGGTGGGGCACTGGGCACTGTAACACACACAAGGACAAACAGTTAGCAGGTACCACACAACTGCTGTCAGCTACCTCTCACTCCTCTGCTACTTTCCCTCCACCACATTGCAAGGACAGTTCTGCTGGCACAAATTCCTTGTGCCTGCCCAGGAGGTCACACTGCTCTTTTCCAGGGTGACTGTATTCCCGACCCTTTTCCGGCATCCAAGCATTTTTGCTACTCTCAGTAGGAAAGAGCATGACTGTGATAGGCAGGAGCACCCCTAATAAAAGCCACTGTGCTGGATCAGACCCCAGGTCCATCTATCCCACTCTTGTCTCCAGCCGTGGGGGAGCAAGGAAGAATACAAAAATATAGCAGAATCTGAAGAGTATGGTAATCACCTGCAGCTCAGGGTGCCCTGCGGCAGAGCCAGGTGTTTTGAAGCCTTCTTTGCATCCTGCCTGTCACAACACCTCCTCTCAGATCCCTCTGTGTGCATCTAAACACAGTCCAGCAGCCCCAGGTAGCACAACTGGGTGCTGAGGCTGCCTTGTGGGGAGCCCTGGTACCTGCCACCAGCCAGAGAGCACACATGCTCTTCCCCTGTGACAGCAAGAGGTTAATGAAGGGGAAAAGCACTATCCTAAAACAATAACCCAGAGCTCAGAGACAGCAGTCACTGAACTCAGCCAGATAAAGGGGCCCATGGGGATTGTGACAGCTCTGGGGACTGTATTTCATGCACGGCTAGCTGAATGCTTTTTGATAATAAAATGAAAAATTACACTGCCCAGAAAATATCAATTTTCTTGTAAGGTGAGGCCAGTTTAAAAATGTATTTATACCCTATTTACCATTTGGAAAAATTACCTCCTTATTACTTTTTGCTTTTGCATTGACTGTGACAAAAATGTCAATGCTAAAAAATTAGCCTCTCAGTTGCTCCTGGAAAGCTCCTTCCATCTGAAGCAGCTGGGAGCAGAGGTGTGCATTCCCTGTGGAGGATACTGCTGCTACGTGAGTGTCTGGTACCCAAGTGAAGAACCTGGGTTCCTTCCTAGCACCTCTGCTGCAGGAGCCCTTCTACCCTCCACTGCCTGGGAAAGTCCAGGGGTCTGGAACCCCGTATGCCCCAATTCTCAACACAGCAAGAAATAATCAGTATTAGATAATTAGGGATGGATAGCTGACAAGCAGACATAATGAGTGTTGCTACTTCAAGCAACTAGATGGGAAGAAACAGCTACCCAGCAGGTAAGCACAGTTTTTAAGCCGCAGGGCAATTCATTATTTTCCCCAGATGTCCTTCTTAATTGTAGATAATTAAATAAAATAGAGGAAGGAGTAAAGGAGTGTTTTAGCACCATGAGACCAGCTCAAGGTATGGGAATAGAGGGAGCTGTGCTTGAATAGTTACCACCTTCTGGCTGGAACAGCCTACGCCGTAATCCACAATTCACTTAGTGCAGTGACCTTGCACGAGCCACAGGGCTCTCCTGCCCTAGCAAGACACCTGCCCACACACACAGTCGGGAGTCCAAGCGAAAAACAAGATACTCCCCGAGAACCAGAGAGAAGCTGTGTGTCAAGCTCTGCTGGCAAGAGAAGGCGGGAGGCCTCGGCAGGACGTGATACAGGGATGTCACAGGGATAGGAAAAGATGTGAATGTGAGCAGATCACAGTGTTTCGAGGAACGATGTCCTCCTCATTAAGGGAAGTTTGTGCTGGATCTGAGACCCAAACAGGGAAAGTTCAATTTGTTTTCAGCTCACAGTTTAGCATTTCTCATTCCTTCATCATGAGCACCTATTGAGCATCCGCGTGTCAGAGGGATACAAAATCACTCCCGACAGCTAAGCTGGAATGTCCAACCATGGTGCCCAAAAACTAACTGAGAGAGCTTGTTGCGACATTTCTGGGGTAGCAGCTTCCCCTGGGCTACAAACAACTCTGCTGAATGAGAACTGAAGCAAACAATACAGGCAGCAGGACAAACACAGATGTGTTTGCCAGCCCAGGAATGCAGTCAGCAAGCATTCCCAGACGCCACTTCCAGAGCCACGGAGACGTGGGGGACAGTGGCAGCCCATTTAGGGAAACTGTAACATGTCTGGTTTCAATTTGCTACGCTGACTGGGCAATGCAGAGATCATCCTTTCTTTGCCTGGACGCTGCATCTCTTTCTTCTCCCATTAAATCTGCAGCTTCTGGGGTCAGCATGAAGCCATGGAAAGCTCCTACTGTCACCCTGAGCTCTGGCACTTTCAAAGGAAATGGCTTAAGTCATGATGACATAACTGACAGCCCTGCTAATACAAAGCAATTTCTCTTTAAAGCTGTCGTATCCAGTAAAGTGTTCTGTACACGCGATATTCTGACTCTTGAGCGGAAGAGCAGATTTATATAAGCTGTGGCTTGCCTGGAAGCCGGGGCAGGAAGCAGCTTTCCTGCAATATCTACAAGTTTCAAATGGATTTCTTTTCCCCTCTTTAGTTTGCTGGATTTCAGGTCAATAAGTAAACTTTAAGTCCAGATCTCACAGTGTGAGAGAAGCCTTTGGCTGGGAGAACTCATGTTACCTTCAGTAAAATGGAAACCACCACCACCACCAAACACTAGAAAGCCAAAATGGCAAAGCAGCCTAATGCCTCCTCACCCGTGCAGGAAGCACTGCTAACACACACAGGACCCTTGTGGGACCACGACAGGACATCTGATCCATAGCCTGGCGGCAACCATTGTATCAGACTAAGGGCCAGCAGAGCAATTCCCCTACCCTACTCCAGGGCAGCCATGGAGACCCACTCCCAGGAGCAGCTGATGAAAGCACCGCTCCCAAGAGCCTCCAGTCCTGCTTGAAAAGTGCTCCCAGGCCACTATCCCCACTCCTTTCCCCCATTTTCCAGCAACTCAGCTAGGAGAGTCCTGGTTACCCCAGGCGGTAGATGAAGAAGCTGTTCAGTAACACCTACCATCCTCATCAGTGCGCACATGCACAGGGATGCTCTCCGGTCCTGGCCCCACATCGGTGTGAGCCCTTACCCACACCTTGTACTCGGTCCATTTCTCCAGGTCCTTGATCTCCCAGCTGGAGTGCTCCCGTCCAATGCCATCCACTACATGCTTGGTGTTGTCATCTCCTTCCACTGCCTGGTAGGCAATGGAGTACTGGGTGATGACCCCATTGCGGCTCTGGGCAGGCGGTGGCACCCAACTTACCCGGATGGTAGTGGAGCTGGTGCTTACACACTCGACTTCTTGGGGTGGGGCGGAGGGGGCTGGGGATAAATAAATGAAGTGGGGAGATGAAGGGAAATGAGTGGAAGGACAAACCAAAATGCACAGGGAACTTTTACCCAGCCAACTGAGCACTGAAAATACACACGGAAATTCAGCCAGTAGCCTCCAGGACAACAGCCTGCCTTCCTCACAGATCATCAAAGATGACACTAGGGGCAATTTGTATTTGAAAGCCTGATGAACAGCATGGAGACAGAAGTGCTGATCTGCATCAGAGAACACCTCTTCCCAAAGCAGTTCTGGACGCTCACTTTACCAAACACAACAAATGGCAGTAAGGGAAGGGAGGGGTGAGAGAGAGAGACTGGTAGGGAGAAGGAAGATGCTTTCAGTGAAGATCTGAAGCAGATGGAAACCAGAAGAGGTAGGAAGCTACAGAAGGCAAGAGAGGCAGAAGGGGAAGCTCACACACCAGATTGTACGAAGGCTTGCAAAAACCTGCTCTGAGACAACTGGAGGAAACAAGAGGGTAGGGAAAGCAGGTGACTGGGGTTGGCTGGAGTGTGTCCAGGCGGGATTTGAAATCACAGCCATCAGCTGTGGGCAGCATCCTGACCCAGGTGGGAGCCAGTCACCATGTGGAAACAGCAGATAACATGGTTGTGCTGCTCTGCACGTGTGCCTAGTCCCTGGGACTGACTGCTTCGTGCCTGCCGAGCTGGTCACCTGCCTCCGTAGCTTCCTGGCTTATGGACCTGTACAGGAGAGTCTTGTCCCCTTCCACGCAAAAAATACCTACCTGCAGTTTGCATTAAATTCTAAGTTCCAGCAGTATTAATTGGCCACGGGAGGAGAAATGGGATCTGGGCCGCAGACACTTCTCATCAGGATGAGAAGCAGTCTTCTCCACACAGCATGGCTGGGGAAGAACAGTGAAACAAATCTAGGGGGGAAGAGAGGGGTCGGGAAAGGAAAGATGACTTGGACAAACCAAAGCATCTCTAGGACACTTGCCTGCTTCATTCCCTTCTCCAGCTTTGCAGAACTGCTGTCCTGTTACAACAGGGCACCAGCAGCATGGGAGGCTTCCCATGGCAGCAGCAGCCCCCTCTCATTTCGCCTCACTGTCCAGGGATGCTCCAGACATCATGCTTGTACAGAAGGCAAGGGTGGAAGCTTGGAGAAGGAAGGGAGCCCACCTCATCAGGGAAGGCACAAAGGAGTTGGGTGCATCCTTCTGCTGACACAGAAGGCAAGAGCCCTAAACAAAGAGGGCAGGGCACCATCACCAGAAAAAGCAGATACAGTTGCTGTCTGGCCAAGCAATAACAGAGTACAAGGTAATTTGGTTTGCCATGGCAAGGGAAAGGTTGCTTCCATTCTTTACTGCACTCAGAAACCTAGAAACACCTAAAAAAAGACCGGTGCCTTTCCCTATGCTGCAGTCCTTGAAGCCATCAGTGCACCAGAGCCAACCTCTGTGGGGCACAGGGACAAGCCTGCCTGCTCGATGCCTGCGCAAAGGTGAACACGACCCACATGGCTCCAGATGGCAGCAGGGACCTCAGATAATTGAAGCACCCAGCAACTGTGCCTTGGCTTTGCTTGGCACACTTTGGCAGTGGCAGAAGATTTGGGAAAGCTGGGGACAGCAGAACCTCCCAATGCCAGTAGTGACCTCTACTTGCTGGGAACAAGGCCCATTTGCTTGCAGAGGCAGTGGCAGGCTGCAGGTAGCTCTTAGTGCCCACTTTGGCACTGAGGGAGAAGGGCCCATCCCCCGTGACTGGGCTGGGATGCCTGGAGAGAGGAAAGATGGAAGGAGAGTGGGCAGTGACGGAACTGGAAGAGACAATGGCTGAGCAGTCAGGCTGCTGCTATGGGAGCTACACCGGAGGAGAGAAGTCAAAGCAATGCGTGGAAGCAAACAGTTGCCTACGTGAGGGAGGCAGAGTGGGATCAGCCCTGCCATCTGGCATACCGGAAAGGAGCAGGGGTAGAAAATGAAACCTCACACTCTTTTGGTTAATCAGCAGAGAAGTGGCAGGGAAAAAGAGTAGGAAGATACAACACCAAAGCAACATCAAGAGTGAATTCAGGGAGGGCATAAGGTAGACACAGCACCTGGTGGCATCCCTCAGAGGGGACAGGTGAGACATAAGGAGCTTGGCAAGCCTTTCCTTTGCCATGGTCTGTAGAGAGGCCCTTCACAGAGGAGACTTGCTCTGGCTTTGGGCCTCCACAGCATGGTTTGGGATGCAGCAGTGAGCTCCTTCTCCAAAAGCAGCTTTGGCTGTCAGTGTGGGCAGGTCAGACTTTGGCTGTTGACTGGGTAAGAGTCACCAGATGATGTGCAATGCAAAAACTCAGATTAACACTTAAAGAAAGCAAAATAAAACTTGGTAACATGAGCAGGATCAACTTAAAATGCACAAAGAGTGGAAGTGTCCCTCCTGGGGCCAGCAAAGAGCAGACTGGGTGGCCAGCATGCACCCACACATGCAGATGTACCCACACACACACTGTGCAAACCTCTGCTGCCTCCAGGCTGCTCACATCGGCCTCCCCCGTCGGCTCACAGCAGCCCTGTGCACCCAGTCCAGCCCACCTACTCCTTCAGCTAGGCAGCCTCTAGACCCACCTTCGTATTTCAACCGAGAACAGCATTTTAATGCTGAGGCCTGATGGGCACAGAGCTGACGCTCCTCTCCTGCATCATACTGCTTGCCTGAGGCACTGAAGACTTCTAAAAAACTCCCCCATGCTTCTCAGGCCCTCAAAGCAGCATTGCTTGTACGTTTTGCAGGATGCCCAGCAACTAAGCAAGCAGCTCAGCAGGGAAGACAGTCCCGAAGGCATCTGTCATCTCAGGAGATGGGTTTCTGAGCTGTGCTGCTGGGAGGGTGCAAAAGGGCACTGCATCCCTCTGGCCTTCCTGGACAAGCATCCTTACCACTCCTGAGCAGATATCACAAGAAAAGACCAACAGTCACTTCCTGGATAAATCGAAGAACTCTTAGGTCCCTCAAGGAGGGTTTCATTGGCCAAAGCAAGGCGTTCCTGTGGCATTTGGCCAAGTCTCTTCCAACCCATACAAATCTCTTGTACTAAACAAATGTCAGAACCAGTCAGCTATTGCTCCACTGGCCAGCGAAGCGACAACCTAAAAAGATACCCATATGAGATCCCCTGTGAGCAGACAGCATGTGGAGTAGGCCATGGGAAGATGTTCGCCTTGAAGAGTCCACGAAGCAAAGGTTTCTGTTACTTGGACTGTTGTGAGACTCTGAAGGACTCATTTATGCATGGAGCTGTCTCTGATTAAGTGTGTTCAAGGATAAGAGCATCCACTGATGGAATTAATTTAAGTGGCAGGAGAGTTTTTTCATCCTTTGCCTATCAATACAAAAGCTATCTGAAATGGATATACAAATCCCCATACTCAGAATTTGTTCTCAGTGTTCAAATATTTATAACTGTATGATCTGAACCTCTCTCCGTTTTCATACCTGTCTGTCGTGCAGCACTAAGACACCATTAGCTCACTTAACGAGGTGAAGGAATCCCTGCGACTGATATGTTAATGAAGATGAGTTTTCCTCAAAGAGAAGGTCGTTCCAGTAGTGAGCAGAGCTTCTCTTCTCTGCCTGAGCTTCCCTTCTAATGGCCATCTCAGGCTCTCAGCTGCTGTGCATGCTGGCGCCCTCCCTGCAGGGAGGGCTGGCTGCCTTTGCCAACTGCTCACCCCACATAGCTAGTAAATCCCAGACAGACGGTGCTAACGGAAATGTCTTTTTTTCCCCCCCTTTTAATGCTCTTTGCATAATGGCAAGCCCAAAAATCGTTAGTGAAAACGAGCTTATCGCAGGGCCCTTTGATAGCCCTAATCTGCTTATGCGCAGCACTTTGAGCTGCCAATCAGAGCAATGCGAACTCCTGCTCTGTGATCACACAGGGCAGAGCAAGGATGAAAGTGATATTGCCTGGGTCACCTCATTATCTAGCCTCTCTATTAACTCGGCTGCAGCTTGTTCTGGTTTCCCCTAGAGCTGCAGTCCCAGAAGCAGCAGCCTCACTTGCTCACACAACCCAGGCAAACAGTCACTTTCTCAAACTGACTCCTCCAGCTGCCTGACAGCCACAGGCACATCTGGCCTCAAAGGACGCCTCACCTTGCAATCGAGTGTATGGACCAGAGATGGCCTCCTGTGGAAGCAAGGCAGCTGGAATGGGGAGTGAAGGGGTGAAAACCCAATGGTTTGGAGACAGTCACATTTAGAGCCAAACACCCATATGCTGCCTGTCCAGACAGCTTGTCTGCATGGGAGTGAATACATAGAGATGCACAAGCCCACTCAAATCAATCTCTCCAAAGCAATTTCCCAGCCTGTTTCACTCCTCCATCAGTTTTTATGAATCTACCCTTAGGAAAATCAGCATGATCAAAGGGACACGAAGAAAGAACTTACCACTTGGGCGCACCCCCTCTGCCAAAGAGCCCTGATCCAAAACCCCAACTGACATTCCCCATTCCACCCTTTAGCAAACTGCACACTGGCATCCCTGCAGGCCCACAAGGGTAGAGGCACTGAGCTGCTCCATGCCCAGGCGATGGAAACTGGTCTGCTTTTGCTTTGTCTTCAGGAGTGCAGAGTGTCAAACACTTACTGGATTGGGCAGTTCTGGCTTCGATTGTGGGGGTGTAGACTCCTACCCCCAGTTCTGAGCGGGCACCCAGACGGAACTTATACAGCGTGTCTGGTTTGAGACCTTCCACAGCATATGAGGACGTTGGGTCAAACTCCACCTTTTGCTGACAAATAAAGGGAAACACAGATTATTTGGTGTAGTTGGAGAATACAGAAAAGCTGGTGCTCAGTTCACACTGCCAAGGGAATAGGTAGCGCCCTTGCCCATTCTGGCCCCACAGTCAGTCACAGCCACACCGCCAAACCCGCTGCAGTCCTGCAGGACTCCAAGGCACGGAGGTTCCTCGGTGAAATACCAGGACTCCGTAAGGAAGCAGACCTCTCTGAAACCCAGGCTACGCTGCCTGGTGTCCAGTCTGCACTGACTGTCTGACAGCTTTGTGGGAATGCAGGGTCTAGCTATAGAGTTCAGATGAGAGGCACAGGACACATGAATTTGTTTCCCCCCAACAGACAATGTCTGCCCATGAAACAATGTAAAGCCCTTGTCCTGGAGTAGTTGGCATCTGTAATGCACTGAAACACTGCTGGGAAAGGACTGGTGTTGCTGCCACTTCATCTGGAGGGCACTTATTTCTGGCAGCCATCATGCCACTATAAACACAGCAGGAGGAGGAAAGGACTAGGGGACACCATGACTCTGCCATGGCACAGTTCTCACTGTACTGCCCTGCAGCCAGCACTACTTTGGATATATTTAGAGCTGGACATCTTATAGGGGCCTGACAGTAAATGTGGAAGGGTTCTCTTTAGGCCACCCCTGATCTCTTCCTTAAGTGTAACCAGTCCTGGAGTAGCAGACGCATTTTGGAGGCTATTTCAGACCCATTTGGAAGCCCTACTGACCTGCACAACAGTTTAAAGGCACAGCAGTAAGGATGCCTCAGGGAAGGTGTCGCAGTACTCTGGAGCCTTTCCAATCCCAAACCAGTCCCTAGCTACTTTGCTGGGCATCAACAAGCACTGCTGAGATCACTTACACAGAAGCCAGACAGAGATTGTCATACTCCTACCACACACTCATGAGACAGAAAAAACATAGTCCCATTGCCATCCCGCTCAAGCAGACACCCTTCCCAAGCTGCTGAATTGTGATGTCTGGCCCCAATTGCTGCTGGCACAGAGGCAGGATCCTCACCTGGGTGCCATCCTCCCCTTCCCAGTAGAGCAGCTCATATTTGGTAATACGTTCCTGAGAGGCGGGCAGCCAGGTCAACAGGATGCGGGTATCAGACTCTGCTTCTGCCTGGAAGTCAGCTGGCTGGGCGGGAACTGGGGACCAAGCACATGGTTAGTGTCAGGAGGCAGAGGCAGGGAGAGGAGCCACACGGCTTTGTGGTGTCTGTTTCACCTTGTGAGGATCCTTTTTCATTCCTTCTGGACCCTCCCTTCTTTCCTCTCCCCAGTATTGTGCTCTTGGAATGGTGCACACAACAAGCAAGCAGCTCTGGGACTCAGGCAGGTGACTCAGGAACTGTGCCCACTTTCAGCCCCTGACTGCATCCCAGCTCCTTCCTTTCACTTCTGTACTCACACCCCAGAGGGCCTGGCACAGTTGCACAGGTTCATGCCCAGGACCTTGTGTGACACTGTTAGCCATTATATCCCAAGAAAAACTGAGGGCTGTATTATTTGTACAGAGATTGATACCAACTCCCCAGGACATGCCAACAGCTTAAATCTGATGGCTGTGAGATGGGGATGCTGCCCTGACATCCAACCATTTGAACACCAGTTGTGATGCCCGGTGCAGACCAGACACACGGCTGAGCCACACACCACCAGGGAGGACATGGGGCTGCAGCACCTCACTCCATACATACCCCCTTGCTGTGTTTTGACCTGGATGATGTCCGAGGGGGGCCCGTCGCCCACTGAAGTAAAGGCCAAGACGCGGATGCTGTATGTGGTCCCTGTGATGAGGCTCCCCACGGTGGTGAGGTGGCTGTCGTCGGTGTTGTGTTTCTGCCACATGCTCAAAGGCAGATGCGGGTCGGTGGTATAGTAAACGCGGTACCCTCTGATCTGTCCATTTGGCTCCTCTGGCTGCTCCCACTGGACCAGCATGGTGCTGGCACTCAGCATCCGTGCCTGGACTTTGAGGGGTGGGCTTGAAGGAGCTTGCTCTCCTGTCCGGGCCTCCACCAGGTCACTGGGGGGGCCCCTTCCAATGTTATTGACTGCAATGACCCGGAACTCATACTCCGAGAAGGGGCTGAGCCCACCTATGCTATAGCGGGTTGTTGCCACACCATCCACCTCCTGGAACTGACCCTCCATGGATTTGGGCTTGTACTGGATGACGTAATATGAAATGGGTTCGGAGTTGCCCGAATCCCAGGTGAGGGTCACGCTGGTAGCTGTCGTTTCAGTCACTAATGGCTCTGTTGGAGGTTTTGGCAGTGCTGCAATTGGAAGGCAGAGAGGTGTGATTTAAATAATTCAGTCAGCTCAAACCCTGCAATGTGCACGGGGATAAAAATGGAGCTGCCACCTCCCATTAACATTCTTCTTTAAAAGGCAGAAATCATTTCATACTCTAGAACATGCATTTTTATATTACCATATATTGCTTGAAGTGGTTCTTAATGGAAGGATAAACAGAGCAATCATGTTATTAGACGTGCTTGACGCACTTACCAGCAGCAGGCTAAATAAAGGTAATTCAACAGGGATGCAGGAATGTTTCTGTCATGGGGGTTCAGCTGGCAGTGGGAAGGTGCTTGCTGGGCTGGGCTGGCCCCAGAAGCCAGGTGTGTAGCTGATTTACAAAGGGATACAGTAAAGCAATCAGAGCACCATGGGTAATCTGGAGCTTTGCTCCTGCTTCCACAGAGGCAGCATCCTAGGCCATAGGGAGTTCATGGACAGAGCTGTTAGATGGGTTGATGGGGGAATGCCTTGTAAGTATTACAGTACATGCAGGAGGGATACAGCCAGAGAAATTACCAACTTTCACATCCACTATTTCACTGGGTGGTGTGTCAAACTGCAACCAGACAATAAACTGTTACACAAGAATTCTGAGACACTGACATCTCTGAAGTGTTAATGAGAATGCAACTACTGCAAGCAAATATTTCCAGATTTGCCATTTTACCAAAAGAACAAAGAAAGAGAATGAGGGAGAGAGATTTGCAGAGCACACAAATACTGTAAGACAATGTCTGCAGTAAGTTTAAACCTCCTATGAATCACTCTAGTTAAAGTCATTAGTAACTTGTAATGCAGCTGTGCTTGACGAGGAATTAGGAAAACGCTCAGCCCAAATTAAGATCCTCAAGTACTTCACTCTCTGGCAAAGCCATCAGGCTTCCAGTTCCCACATGGTTCAGCTGAGGAGGGCAAGCTCTTTCGGTCAGGAACATGCCTGCTCCAGCTGCCAGGGAGGATGCCTTTTCCAGAGCTACTGCAAAATGAATACTGAGAAAATCGGTGAGGGCTGAGCTGGTACGGGAGGGAAGGTCAGGTAACCTACCACTCGGGGATGGCAAATGCATCCCACCCAATATTAAAGCCTGAAGCAAAACATTTCCTAGAGCATCCAAGAAAATGGCAGCCTCCCTCAGGCTTTCAAGGACAGGTGACACTCATCCACTCTTTCCTTTGGAAAGCCACAAGCCTGACTCTTGCCAGCTCTTGGGTGTGCATTGTGAGCAAGGGGCAGGTCTGATACCTTCTCTGCGCTTACTGCAATCAGCTCTGTGTCAGCTTGCTTCTCCTGTCTGCCCTGCAAATGGTCTACTTTTCAGCAAGCACAGGAGAAGCAACGCCAGGTGAAGGAGTTAGAGACAAAGGCAGTAAGATATCCAGAGTGAAGGTGCAGAAAAGACAGACAGAGAAACAAGAAGGACAGGAAAGGGCTAAAGGAACTGAGCAGACCTCCCCTTGTCCTGGGGGCCTTCTGCAGTCCTGGGGTGGTAGTGGGCATCACATCAGCTAAAGAGAGAGCGAGGCAGACTTGTCCCAGGTACAAAGTAAATACTGGAACCATCAGTGCAACGGTGCAGTTCCCACCTCCTCCCTCCATGTACAAATCACCTCCCTGTCATGTCTCTTTCTTCTGTACACTCTTGGGTGTGTACTATAACCAAGGCAACCCCTGTGCTCTGTAAGAAAACGGGGGCTGGAAAAGGTACTGACTAGCTGGCACTGCGAGTAAAGGGAGCAGTATGTGGCTAAGGTTAAAAGCATCCTCTGACTAGCATCAGGGAAAAGAGAATTTGCTGCTAATCTCCAGGTCAGAGAGGGCTAACAGTCAATTCTGTGATTTGTTCAAGCAGGGACTCGGTGCTAAAGGTGGCCATAGTGCAGGAGGGGGCCTGCAAGAACAGACAGGCTCAAAAGATGATGTATCTGTGGAAAATCAACTGCAAGGAGATGAGGAAAGGGATAGTGTGGACCTGCTTGGCCCCAGATGGGGAAGGCAGAACACATACTTCAGTCTCCCGTTAGGGAGCTGTCTGGGTGGGTTGCCCTGTACCCACTGGTGAGCAATCAGCAGTAACATCCTCTTTGTGGCACAGCTACCTGTGAAATGGCAGTAGAAAGCATGACATAAGGACAGCAACAAGAGAAAGGGAAAGAGACAGAGCTGTAAGGGAACAAAAAAAATTGACAGGAGGAATATGCAATGATTTTAAAATGACCAAGTATATCTCCTCCCTGCAGGGTGGCAGGATGCTCATTCTGGTGAGGCCCACGTATACTTTACGTTACTGAGCTTAATCTTCTTGTCCTGCCCTTACTGCAAGAGGAGACCTCTGTGCAAACGTCTCTCTGACTGCAGACCCTGTGCCAGGACCGATCCTGCGGATACGTGCAAGAAGCCAGGAATTGCTGGGATGAGCACACACTCAATGAGGTTCCCTTGTGGCATAACAGGGGCTCAGCCTGACGCAAGCCCGTCTCCTATCAGGCCACGTGTAGGGTGAGAGGAAACAGCCTCCAAAGCAAATACTATACTGTAAGCATGAAAAAAAAACAAGTTGTGGGTTTGGGAGCCTCCCTTGCAAGGTGGAAAAGTCACAGGAGACTGCGGTCAGTTGGGTGCACCCAAAAACACTTTGGCAAAAGGCCAAAACCCAAGTAGGAACAGTTCCTTACCTTTGACAGTGATCTGGGCTGTGGCTTCGATCATGCCAAGGGAGGAGATGGCCACGCAGGTGTAGTTGGCAGACTGCAGGATGTTATTCAGCTCCAGGACGTTCCTACCGACGGGCATCTCATCTTCTTTGGTCAGTTCCTCCACACCAGCCATCCACTTCACGTAGGGCATCGGGGCACCTACTGCCACGCACGTGAGGTTTACGCTCCCCCCTGGCATCACCTCATGGTTGCTCGGAGGGATAGAGAATCGAGGAGCAACACGCCGCACTGAAACAAGGAGGAGACAGCTAGTAGGGTCACAGAACCAGCAGAGAGCACTCAGTTGTGTTGCGGGGGTACGTGAGGGGGGTTCAACATTTTTGCCTGTCTATCCCTCGGGACAGATAAAATGAAGTACAAAAGCTGTTCGCTGCTTTGCCAAATTGCACACACTTTGCTCTCCTTCCTTAGCCACTGGCATCTTATTAGAAGAACTCATTAAGGGATGGCTCAATCCATTCCCTCCAAACATAGCCTTTTGAAATCATATTACTAACATGAAACATTCCTCCATTTAAATTACATCTCTCTAATTAGGGAGCATGCACAAATGCCAGTCACACACTCTCTCTGTGCAGGGCCCACTGAAGCTCTGCAAAACAGAATTACCTGCTCAATTTATTAGCTCGAGAGTAAAGTAACTTGTCCCCTAAACCTCACAGGGTTTGGGCAGGAGCAGCAGAAGGGTTTCTTTCTGAATTAGCACACGTGTGCTGCTAAATAAAATATAATTCCTTTCAAAATGTAGCTCAGGTTGTACCTTGGCTCAGAAAAAAATAGTCACCAGAGCTGCATGACATTGTCAGGGCCTGAACAGATCACCTTGCGGGGCAGGAGAGAACTAATCCTGACAGATGTGAGATCATATCCATTTTGACAGAAGAGAGCTGGGCTGGCAGAACCCTCCCCACCTTTGTGGCAGCACTTCGGGAGATGTATTCCTCCTTATTTCATTGCACAGCTTCTCTTCATATCAATCCCTTGCTGGGTATTTCATTCAAGACTTATTTGTAAGCAACTCTCAGCTACAATAAAGCTCTAAAGCTGCCTGCCATATGCATTCCCGTCAGGAAAATGACACTGAGAAATGAGGCCCCTTCTTCAGGGTTAGTGTTATGGGCCTATTTAAGCAAGGGTAGAGAAACAACTGTGCTCGGTAAATCTTTGTCTCCTCTGGGCAAGCTCATTTTAGTCTGTAGTTAAAAAGGGAAACTGCTCGAACGTGTCTTGCCCAGCAGCCCTGCCCTTCTCTAGCCTCCTCCATCAGAAAGGCAGCCCCAGAGCATCAGCCAGGTTCACGACTGACCGGCTCCTGCGGAGCTTCTCCCTGCCAATTACACTCCTCCATCAGTGCACTGGGTGGTGCTGGGGGCAGGTGGAAATCAGGCAGGAGCCTGAGCGGTACCAGCTCACAACATGCTGCAGGCACGACTGGCCCCAGCGGTGCTTGGGGGCCCAAAGGGACACAGCTCTGCTGGCCTGGCTCCTGCCACCACAGCATCTCTGCAGAAGGTAAAGCTGCTGACAGCCCAGTGAGCCGCAGAGGTGTCAGCTCCGCTTGCCAAGCTGACTCTCCCCAAATCAAATTTCACTAGTGCTCTCTTTGATGATTCATTCCCAAACCAACAGGCTTGCAGAAATAGACTGAACGCGGAAGCCCCCACACTAGCATGTACAACAGAGCTAAGACTTTGTGATAAATTAGACAATACTGTCAACATCGCGTGTGTACTACACGTCGTCTCGGTGACAAAACAGGGCTCATTAGCTCCTTACCAGTCAGGGGAAGGATAACTTGCTTTGCTTTATTTTATTTTACTTTTAATGTCTAAATCCAAAGTCTTGCTGGTTGTTTCTTTTAATCAATTATTAAATCTCAAATCAATAGCTACATGAGCGATAGCCGGTGAGGCGTTACCTGACTGACGGGGCAGCGCTCCCCAAATGAGACAGAACTGAAAGTGTACTCAAGTGCTACACAGTCATGAGAATACGGAGTTAACCTGATGGACATGGCAATGGTTTAACATGATGGCGTGTATTTCCAACCAAAGCATCCCAGCACCATTCGTTAAGAGTCAGGTTTCATTTTCCAATGAACATGGCGTCGAATTGTTTCAGGTAGAAGCTGTTCAAACTGCGTCCCCATCCAAGGACCAAACCCACCCACCCACACTGTGTTAAAATAAAAAACAGCAAACTTTGAGGATAAAGCCAAAGGTGCGCGCAGAGCACTCATGTGCATGCAGCGGGCAAACAAGCTGGCAGGCACTGGAGGCCACCGCGGAGTCGGAGAGAAAGCGGAGTGAGGGCAGGACAGGGAGAGGGAAGGTGCGCAGTAACTGACATACAGGGACATGGGAAGAGGGGACTGGAGGACAAGAGGGCATGCAGGAATGTCAGAGCCCAGCATGCACAAGCACATTTTATCTCCCAGCCCTGTGAGACCAGAGGCAGCACAAGCCCACTGCAGACCCCCCCGCAGTGTGTCCCCATGTTGAGCGCTGCTCTCAGGGTGCTCCTGGGGCCATGCTGAGCCCCACCAGTGCTGTGTCACCCTTGTTGTGTCCTGCAGAGGCAGTTCCTGTGGGTGGTACACCTGCATCTCCCCAGAGAAGTGAGCAGCTGACTGTCCCCTGCTCCCCTGTGCTACCCACAACAGGGGAGATGCGCTTCTAAAGGGGCTGGGGGCTCTCTCAGCAGCACTTTGCAGGGTGAAGAGAAGGGCTGAGCCCCTTCAGAAGTGGGTTCCATTCCCCCCTCTCCTACCCACAGCGGAGCAGCAGAGGTGGCTGGCCTGTCCGTATGCCTAGGGAAGGGACGAATGGCAAGGAAAACTCTCCTGTGGATCAAACCGTACAGGAAGGTGGCCAGGCTGCAGCGTTGCCGACCTTGACGCGGGCCATGCCTCCTGCACGCTGCAGCCTGCGGCGCACCAGGAAGCTGTGCAGGGCCTCAGCTCTCAAGCCTGGCAACAGATGAGCCGCTAAACAGGCCTCTGTGGTGTATTTTTGCGACCCAGAACGGCTGAGCTGGCCTCCCCCTCATTAGCACACCGGCAGAGCTGCTACGATGGGCTCGTTGCTCCGTGCCGGAGAGCCACGGTGCCCAAGGCACCGCAGCTGCTAAAAATGGATGCCACGTGTAGGGGTCAGCTCTCAACACGGGAGGTAGGAGGGGGTCAGGGCAATGGCTTCAGTGAGAGATCCGGCCCAGACGATACTCTGGCTGGAGCATGTGCGAAGGAAGGGATGGGCTCCATCAGCCTCCCATCCTCTTGGGGGATAATTGGCAGCTTCTTGTCCCAGTCAGTACAGAGGGAGAAGGGGAGATGCTGTCAGTTAGCATTAGTGAGAGCTGGCAGAGCTCTCACAGCAGCTTGCAGAGCACCATCAACACATTCCTCAGGCTCAAGCCAGTGATTTAAGTCACTTGCTTTTCTAGCATAAGAGTCTGGTCATAATTTAAATCAGTATAACTCCTCAAAAAGCAGCATTCTTAGAATTTCTGTCCAATTTACAAGTCAAATCACATGGGCTAGCACAGCCCATGATGCTACCTTGAGTGCTCCAGAGATTTTTGTTGTTCTTCATTTATTGCAGCAATGAAATTTCCCTTTTTATTACAATTTTCTTGACAAGAATTTGCAATTTTTTTTTTAATCTTCTTTTTGGATAAAGATCAGAGGAGGTGGTTTGGAGGTTTTGCAAGAACAGCACAGGGAAAATTGCTGTGAATATTAAAATGATTTCAATGGACAATAGTATAATTCAGAGGTTTAGTTAAACCAGCAGACTGTCAAAAATGAGATTCATTGTCATTCATCCCAAGAATAGGCATCGTAGGGGCTCTGTGCTGCTCCACTATTCAGTGCACCTCCCTGTAGAGAGCATTCCCTGGGAAGTGAAGTGAAACCCCGGAGCGGTGAGCAGTGCAGAGCAACCTGAGCCTGTACCCTGGATCCCACAGGACAGGGAGAAAGGATAGCATGGGGACTGGTTCCCCAGTCACTTGGGGGGACCGTGGGGAGGCAGGAGAGGAGCAAGCAACACAACAGCCACAAAGGTTGAGATTGAGAAACGTTAATAATTCAGCATGCATTAACATGCACAGTCCTTGCCTTGAGAGCAAAGAGCATGAATCGATTGCCCGGCTCCTTTCACCACAGAAGTGGCTGTTTCCTAATGTTTCAGGTTCCCTCTGAGGGTGACGTCACCCCTGTGGAGAAGTAGGGACCTCCCCCATTCCCCCCACCCTGTCTGCAGGAGCTGTAAGCTCTGAGCTCTGGGCATGAGTGCTCAGGGCTCACAGGCCAGTGCTTTTAGCTCCCCTCTCGCATGCTGAGACACTGCTGGCACATGGCAAGGCTCTGCTGAAAACACAACAGGGAGGACCGCTCATGCTTCCAAAACTGCTAGGGAAGGGGAAACCAAACTGCTTTCCCTGCTGGCTGTCTTGGCCACAGTACAGCTGAGCAAATGACAATGCTCACACCCCTCCCTCTAGCTCGCAGAGATGCAGGGACCTTCACTTGTTTCTGGGTTTCCTTCCCACCGTGCCCAGCTGGCACCAAACTCCGGCTCCATTCTCCCCCTCTTGACACTCCCATTCCAGGCTTGCTGGGTGCTGCCCCACGGTGATGTGCCTGTGCTCTTTCTCTGCTCCTCTGTGGGGCAATCCCAGCCGCTGTGGTCCCAGTGGTCCTGCACCTCTGTCCTGACATCCTCTCCCTTTTGCTCTTCCTCTCCACAAAGGAGCATCAGTCTGAAGTCCTGTCCACTGATGGAGGACCAGCACTGCCTGGGCTGTGCTCCTCCTCCCCGGCCCCTAGCACAGCAAAGGCAAGTTTGGAGGTCTCTGCTCTATCCTCCCGAGGGATAAGGTTAGAGAGTGATGCGGGGGCAAGTCTTTGAGAAGGTGACACTGCCCAACTTCTTTACTCTAGCAGGTCAAGCTGGACAATCCTTGGTGCATGGGGTGTGCTCGCGCCCTGCCACAATAATACCTTGCCCAAAACTTTCCTATTCCTCAGGAAGCATCTCCTCAGAGTCTGGAAGGAGTGAATTTAGGAGATATCCTCAAACACGATCATCGGTCTGCATAGTTTACTCATCGGTAGACACCTTTCATCTCTCCCTAGTGCTATCATTTTAAGGAAGGACTTCAAATGGAAAGGCAGTTGCTGGAGTCTCACAATCTATTGACAGAATCAACAGCAGGAGAAGAAAAATTGAAACCAGAAAAAATGCATTTACAGTCTAATCTTGTGCTCAAACAATGCTGTACTATTTATGCTCCCAATGCATCCTTGAGTGCTGACATTTTATAGACAATTTCCAAAACAGGGCCTTGCCATTTTTGGATTATATTTCAGCTATAACTTTTAGGTCTAATTATTTGCGCTGACAACCACATATAAAAGAGGATATATCATTACAGTGGTGCAGCACTGGAGACACATCAGCATTCAGCATACTGACACACTAATAGCAAAGTAAGGGAGAGCAAGATTGTGGAGCTATGCAATTTGCATTCACTCTCTGAAATTTCTCTGATGAAAATAACACAACATTAAGGAGGGGAATAAGAGAAAAGATCCACTGTATCAAGATAAAATAACTCGTTAATAAATAACCTTGTAGCAGTCACAGAGCAATAATTAAATGCATGGGTGAGCAGTACACAGTTTTAAGTAAAGCTGGAAAAATGTAAGATGTAATTATCAGTCCCAAACAAATTATAAGCATGGCAAATCCCAATGGAATATTTAGAAACTAATTTCTGGCTCCACATTAAATATTTGTGTATGTGGGTATTTTTGGTGAGGTGGGAAGGAGGGGTCGACAAAAAGAATAAGAAATTATCTGCTCCTGCTGGCATATATCCATTCTGGGCTGCCTCCCCTCAGCTAAACCATGTGGCTAAAACGTTTAAGTGCCCTGTCAAAGGTTTATTCTCCAGAGGTGCCTGAGCCATCACAGCGGTGCTGCAAGTTCACTGAAATCTGTGAGGCTTTGGGCCTTGGCTTTAATTTCTTCTCTTTTCTTCCTTGTTCTCATTTTTTGTCATTGTCTTTAATTTTATCCTTTACGAAATCTATTTTTAGACAGTAAACAACAAGGCCCTCGTGCCTTGGTACAATCTAAATGAGAGCATGTTCCGGGGAGAGAAATGGGAGCAAAGTCAGTGTACTGGAACAACTGCTATGACAACTTGCTAAAACTTGTTCTGGTGATGATTAGAAGATCAACTCACGCAGCTGCCTGATGGCATGTGTGACAGGAGCCAGGGTCTCTACCTGGTGCCACTCGGGAGCAGCGCTGGGTTGGAGAGCTGCTGTGAACATCCCTCTCCTCCACCGTGTGTGGAGGGATGGACCCACACAGTACCTGTTTGGTGAAGAAGTCATCTCTGGAAACTAGCTCAGGACTTCTGCCAATAATGCCAGCTTTCCTCAGCATGAAATCAGGAGTGCCTCAAGCTATGTCTGGAGCTAGATTTAATTTAAAAGCTGGAGTTGCCTTTCAGTATTGTCCTTTATTCACCTCTGGCTCTCTGAGGGCAGTGGGACGGAGCAGGGCAAAGCACAAATCAGGTTTTGCTGAGTAGCTATGAGCTCTTGTGCACGTTGCCACAGGCCTCCCTGAGCCACCCTAGGTAAGGATGGGGTCACTGCCAGAGCTCCCTGCTCTCCTGCCAGCAAGAGAAAGACCCAGCCCCAGGGAAGAAAGGAGAGATAGACCTGCTCATGCAAAGGGCCCTTGTCTGAGCATGGAGAACTGGCCACCCCTAGAATGGGGAATGCTGAGGAGCTGGGAAGCTGCCTTAGCACAAGGGCCTTGCATCTCTCAGCCAGCTGCCCCTGCTGCCCTGTGGCAAGGGAGGGCAGCATGCTGGGTTCTTGTCCAGCTGAGATGATAAGTAAGCTTTTTCGCCTCTAGAGAAAGTTAAAACTTGTAAAGCTACAGGAGAAATTGAGGAACCCACTCTCCCTAACAGCTTATGAGGGGACTGGAGATCATTCTGATCCCTGCTTCCAAAGACGGCTCTTGATCTCTGGCCAGAAAGCAGCAGCAGTTTAGAGGTATTAGACTGGCAACCAGCACAGGTAATGGGTTAGAGAAGGACCCCACATAGAGTAGCATGCACTTCTTCCCACCCTACCTTTGAACAAAACCGCCCTGGCTGGTATTCGCATGCAAAATATATTCTGTGCATTGTAAATCTCAAGCAACAAAGGCATGCAAGCAAAGTAGCAATGCCATCACCAGAGTCACAGCAAACAGTAAGCAGATTTCATCAGGCACACTGTGGCCGTGCCTGGAAGGGAGCCAGAGTCTGTAGGGCCCCCTCCCCTTTTGGGGATGGCTCTCCTCTATCTACTGGAAAAGTCCCATCTGACGTGGCGTACTGTAGATGGATAAGAAGTGAAAAGGACCAACCTTCTCGCTGATCTGAGAGATGAAAGTTTGTTTTGTTTGATGGCAGAGTGCGATGAAGATGAGGAGGGAATAAAAAAAGACAAGGAAAAACACAGAGAGTAAAAACAGGCCAAGCTTCATCTGTCCGCACACCACTGAAACGACAAGACAAGACTACAGAGGTCAGCCATGACTTCCCACCATGCACACACACTACTCCATGTTGTGGACAAGAGTGTGTCGCGCTCACACCACTCTGGCCCGGAGCAGAGCCGGCCCCTCCACCTCCATAACCTGCTGACTGCTTGTGAAGGCAGGGCAGAGGGGACCGCACGTCCCACTTCCCACACATACTCACATGGAGGGTGCTGCAGGGGTGGCCCTGCACTGGGCCAGATGCTGGAAGCACAGACAGGTTTACACATGCAAAACACTCACACACACGTACAGAGCAAGGGACTCCAGCCATCACACAGACTGACATCGTCCCACGCATCCACTCCAGCTATAAAGATGATGGTAAAGGCACTTTAAACCCATTGACCACACACTGGGAAGAGCAGATATGTTGATCCGAATTTTATCAAGTATGAAAGAAATGTTCCAAGTGGTGAATGGAAAATCTTCTACCATGAAGAGCTGCTCCCCCTCTCCAAACAAAGAGCTAAATGCAGCAGAGAGGTATTAGGCAAGCGACAGACATGCGCAGTCTCAGCTGGGCTCAGTTTCGGGAGAGCCTTATTGGTACACTGTGCTGCAAGTGAGAGATGGACAAGAAATCAGAAGGACAAAAAGCACCCAGAGAGAATTGAGCAGGTCCCAGATTTTGTTCCTGCGGGAGAGACAGTAGAAGGTTAGTTGCATTTTCCTGATAGACAAAGGAGATCTTATTTCTCTAGCAGGAGTGACCTCACTCCAGCTACAGATCTGTGGCGTATCAGCTGTAATCGAACCCTCGCTGAGAGAATACTGAAGTGGATTTGATAGTTAAAGACTGCTTATGAGTCACATTTTCAATGGGGGAAAGAGAAGGTGGGGGGAGGAATTTGCTTTTCAGCAGAAACACTGCAAATTAGAGAACAGCATGTGGCATTATACAGTGCAGCGGTACAGTCAGCCATTTCCAGTGATTAGAGGACAGGATTTTAACCAACACTGACATGCTACAGACCAGGCAACAAACTGCCAATAACAGCTACAATAGTGGCCTACTAAGTGTAATGGAGCTTGCAGGAGAACAGCAAAACAGTTGTTTAGGTTTCTTCAATTGAACTGATACCAGGGGACCAGAACCAGCCAACTCAGAGCTTAACTGGCCCATAAGTGAGGGCTACATACAGCGAGGACCCCCACCTGGACATCTTCAATGACACAGTCCTAACTTAAGGTCCAGGTTTGCTCTGGCCTGCTTCAGACAGGGGATTTAACCTCCTGGTCCACAAAACGTTAACATAAGGCTCACCTATTCCTGTGAGACCCTGTGACGGGAGGGAAACTCTTTACTGCTGCTCCCAAGCCACCACTTTATTTCCTAATCTAATGGAGCGTATCACATCTGCATGGCCAGAGCAGACAGTCAGGAGCTTCTGCCTTCTGCTCAGCTCTTCCCAAGAGGGAGGATTTTCTTTCCTGCCCTTGCCTGAGAAGCACAGTGCTTCTGGCAAACCAGGCCTACCCGTGAACGGCCGCGTTTCTGGAGAGCAGCACCAACATCGCAGCAGGGCAACACCGACTCCAAGCCCTGCAACCATGGACCAACCTGCTGCACCTGTTGGGACTGTGCGACTGAACAGCATGAGGCTGGTGAAGGGTGTAGGACTGGGGGATGATGCTGAAACAGCTATGGGAACAGCCGTCCGGGCTGCAGAAGCGCATCAGCCACAGAGCCTGCCCCTACCCTTGGGAAGGGCTGACGGACCCCAGCTATACCAAGGGGACTTGCTGTGGTGCCACCTGGCCTGCCCACGGGCAGGGAGGAGGGTGCTGCTGCTGCTGTAGCTGAGGAACAGCCTGGAGCTTGGTTTTGGGAAACCCGGCCGGGATCGCACTGCATCAATGTGCATGGACTGCAGTAAGCTCCGGCAGTGGCTTTCCCCACGTGTTGACACTTCAGATTAGAGTTGGAAAGGTGAGGAGGCACATGCGAAATGCGCTAATTCAAACAGATTAATTTCTGGTCTGTCAAACAGGAACAAGTTTGGGGCCTGGTATTTGCCACTAATTGCTGGATCATCTCTTAATCTCTTATTATATTAGTGGCTTATGGGGAATAAAAACTGGTAGCAGGCTATTTTGGAACAGCTGTAAGGCAAGAGGGAACACCTGGGCAGAAAGTTCTCTCTCCTTTCCCTTTACTTAATGCTTAAACAGCTGCTGCTTTATCTGAGATAAACCTGATAAATGGTAAATTGAAAGTTTCATCTCATGGATCCCATTCACATTCCCCCTTATCTCCAGTCTTTTATTCATGTCACTCCTAAGCTAAGAAGCAGGTTTTCTGCTTTTTTACAAAACAAATGACTCTGAGGAGTGACAGCAAATAACATCTGCCCCCCGCCCCCCCGCAGAGGATTTAAGGCCAGGGTTACCTGGAGTATCCTCTGTGCAGAATACCACAGCTCACTAGGCACGCTCTGTGCTCCCACGAACCTGAGCCACCTGGCTGCTAAACTTAACCATCCCAGTCTATGTGCAAGACAAAGCAAGTTAAGTCACAGCAGAAATGCCACCAGAGGATAGCAAACTCCAGAAGGTAAAAACAGGGCTCCTTTTGAGATCCAAGTTGAAACAGCAAAGAAGCAAGGAGCGAGGCTGTATCAGCGACGCGTCTGCCAGTCCTGGCTGTCAGATGGCTCTAGTGCTCCATAGGCAGAAATTCCCATGCTGATTGGATTTGGCTTTTGCCCTGCCACAGACATGCTTGTCTTATGCAGCAGCAGCAATACTCTAACCACAGCAGCTTGTTGCAGAAAGAATGAATTTGGGCTTATGGGAGGCTCTGCTTTTGTGTATTCTTGGCCATTAGCTCCCTGAAACAAGGCAGGGGGCTGTGGCCAGGATATGAATGCACAGGTCTGAGAGTTTAGATCACTAGCTCAAACAAAGGAACACATTTCTAAAGCTTTTCAGAGCAGGAAGCTAATACTTTCCTGAAAGCAACAAGAAAGTTCATTATCCCAATTGGCTCTGTAATTCTGCTGGGAACTGCCAGCATCTATCCTGTGCTCCAAACCCTCTGGTGCCACACAAGGCACTAATATAAAGACAGACCCAGACACTTTGGAATCCAAAAGACAGAGAGGGTAACAAAAACCCAGAGGGGGATGAACCTGTTCCTGCTTATCTCCAAAAGCACATCTTGTGTCTCAAGGACTCCACAATAAATAAAATTTTATCCTTTACAGCTTTTAGAGGTATAGAGGAACAAAAGGAGAGATTGTCTTTTTTACGCCAGATTACATGAGAATAAGACAACCTCCCATTATATGCGATGAACAATGTTCTCATGCCACAGTGATGAGTATATTCCATCCTAGAGAGACAGACAGGATGCTCAGGATGCTCAACCATCCTTTCCCATTCATAGTGCACACACATGCATGCATGAATTAAATTAAGAGCAGAAAATCTCAGAGCATGAGAGATGGGTTTCCTAACCCTTTGTGAGAGTGGATATAGAAGGGGAGGGAACGGACATGTAGTCGACACAGATACACAGGCCTAATTGTTCCACAGACGTCTATACAGGTCATGTGGGGGAGGAGGGGGAAATAGGTTTCCAAGTTAATTTCTGAGTTACGTTCTCATGCACTGAGCCACCAGCCACTCTCCTTCTATTTTCCATAAAGGTCATTTTACAAATCATCAGACCTAAGCCTCGCACTGCACTTTTAACCATCAAAGGACTTTGTAAGGAATAAAACTGTTAAGCTTATTTAGCTGGGTTCTATAAAGCACATTGAAATCTTCAGATGAAATGTACTAGAAGAAGGACAAAGAACTATTCTTTATTAAACCGTGATCATTATAATCATTATGGCATAGCAAAGTGCTCATAGAAACACTGACGGTGAACACATTTCACCCCAGGAGAAAACATGACAAAAATATTCACAGTAGTAGAGGAGGAAGAGAAAACTTGGCAGAAGCCTCTTGGTGCCTCTCTGGCTCTGAGGCCAGCCAGCTCCAGAACGGGGACGTGCAGTGACAGCATCACGAGCCACGGCGTGGATTGAGCAGCTGACCTCTGCTGGTGCCGAGTGCTGCACGGCTACGGCCACCCCGCTGGCTGTCCTCACCCCGAGTCTGCCCACAACCTGCCCAGCTCCATCTGCCCGCGCTACAGCTGCTCTGACTGTGGCTACGGCAACAGCCCCAGCACGGAGCAGCACCCCGGGGCAGAGGAAATGAAGTTAAAAATACTGACATCCCATAAAAAGAGGTGCACTTTCTTCATCAAAGGGTCATTGCTCTCTGTTGCCTTGCTCTACCGCAGCATTATCTTGAGGTCAGGACTGGACAGAGTGTACATGTGGCCCTTCAGACCCGTAGCCCTCCTCAGCCACGTACCGACTGCTGAGGGGTAGTTACTCTGTGGCCTCTATCACAGCCTGGTTTTGCTTCTTCTGATGGTCCAGGACAGCCATCTGTCTGAAGCAGCAGTCTGGGTCATCCAGTCTGATTCAACTGCCTGTTCCCGTTTCCTGTCACCCAGGCATCTCCTTCACAAGTCTCTCCAGTCTCTGCTTGTCTGTGATTGCTGCCAGGCCCTCAAGCACCAGCAGTGGCCCTCGCTGTTCAAGTAATGTCACCCCCATCAACCCTGATGGGAGGCAGGCTTAACGGAGCACATTGCCAGAAAGCAGGCATGTAGCTGGATTGTAAACAAAAGTGTTCCCCATTATTTAGCTGTTTTCAGGCATCCCCAGCTTTGGCCACTGACTGTTTGACCACTGTCCTCAGCTTTACCTCTTCTCCTGGCAATACCCTCAAGCTTCTACTGCTGTTGCTATTTTACCTGTTTTAATATTACATAAAGGAGAAATGTCCTTTTAAAAGGCTTCAAGTCCTGTTGCTTCAGGCCCATGTCAGTCATTCAGAATTATTATTATTTACACAAGATCCCCACTGCAGTTAAGTATCATACAGCCGCAAGTAGCCATTTCGGTGAGCTCCCTCCGTGCCTGAGCCTAAGCCACGGCCAAGTCCCAAAGTGTAAAACCCTGTGGAGGCCAGAGAATCACTACTAGGGACAAGGGCTACAATCCTAATTTAATTTTGGGTGATGGTTCCTTAGTGAAACTTGGCAAATAAAACTCCAGACTCTAAGCAAGCTTCCCTGCTACCACAGGAAATACTAACCTGGCCTTTCAAAAAGCAGATGAAGAGACCACAATTTTTTTGCAGTAATACCATTTCTATTTACTTACTCCAGTCTGATTTACTAGTTTGTGATTTGGGGACAGAGGAGACAATTCAGTTTTAAATGGTCTTTTCTTAAAAGCAGCTGTGCAGTTGCTTCTCTGTAGTAGGTGTAGCATTTTGTGCCAGGGAACTTGTTGCACTCGCCCCACTGGACCGTGCCTTGAAGGCCTGAAAAGCAGCACTTAAAAAGCAAAAACTGAGTGCCAGATTTCTCATTTGATGGGAATTATGCAGCCAGTGCTCCAATAAATGCTACTCTAATAGCATCCGCATTTCTCACTGCAGTAAGCAGCACTCTAAGCAAGCCTAGCAAACACGCCTAGTAAACTCCACAGTGTATTAATATGGATAGTCTAATACACAGTCTTTCTGCTCATCTGCTTCATTGAAGGAAGAAAAAAATAATGCCACGGGTAGTGAAAGGGCACAAACCCCCTTTTGTATAGGGCAAGAGTCAAATAACAGTGCCTCTCTTTGAGAGGAGCTCCACACAGGCCGCCACCTTCACAGGCTCTTCACAGGACAAAAGAGTTTTGGCTGAAAATGCTCCACTTTGTGAAAATGTCCCTGAATCTGTAGGCAAATGAAGAGTGAAACCTGTTCATAATAAAACAATAGTGTAAGTGAATCAGTGCAGTTTTGCTATGCTCCCAGGGAGCATGACGAAATGACACCACCTTCTTTTCTTTTCCCGCACTGTATCCAATCTGCTTTCTACTCTTAAACCAATTTCTTGGATGTCTTGAATCAACTTCTTGGATTTTTGCTGCTAAATTAGACAGTAAGCTCTCTGGATTAGAGGAATCACATCTTCCACATGTTTCTATTCCCTTTCCTTTTCCCTGCAGCATCATCGAGTCCCAAATCTAATCATTGTTACAATGTAGTGTGGTACATGGACCACAGATGGATGAGTGGTGGTAATTACAATATACCACCACCTTCATGGTGGCAATGACAATAACCAGACCAGCACTGGCAATGCTTGTGCTGAAAGGCCAGGAAGGGAATATGCCACTGTGGTCCCTTTGAAGTCCCTGCCATTGCCACCTTGCCCTGGCACGCTCCTTGCTCTTGGTTTCACTCTTTTCTTGCTCTTCTGATGGTCTGGATGCCTTCTACAACCCTCCAATGCATGGAGAAGTGAAGCACAGCAGTGGGAGGCAGTCAGCACCCAGCGCTGGTCTCCAGCCCCGTCCCAGCTCTGCAGCAGCAGACAGATAAACCTGTCAGTCCAGAAGCAGAAGGCTTATGAGGGTTGCTTTCCAGCACACTTAGTAAGATGAAAATAATAGCTTCAAGGAAAATGCATCCATTTTCCTTTACAAATCCCTGGTGTGGAAATGTTTTAACTTTTAATGAAGTCCATCTGTGCAGAAGTGCTGGCTCTAAAGAATTCGGAGAGATGAGACACTGGTGTAGCCTGCTCCTTCCTCCTCCTGTGCTTTCATTGATACAGGAAGCCCTGAGCAGTGCCTGGATACTCTTTCTCAGCACCCAGTATCTTCCTTTGTTAGACTGAAAATTATGATAAAGATGCTAATGAGACTGTGCTTTCTAACACAGCACATGCACAAAGGATTACCTGGGAGGCTAGGAAAAGGGAGGACATGATCAAAAACATAAACCCCAAGAGTCAAGAGACAAGCAAACATTTGAACTATTAAAAAAACAATAGGCTGTAAATGAGAGCAGGCCTGTGAACTACACGGGGTGGAGATTTAGTACTGCTGCTCAGTACTCAGCCACGCTTTCCGAGAAAGGGGGCAACTTCTCGGGTGTTCACTGCAATCAGGTCAATCATTATGAAACCACTATGCAGTGGCAATGCAGCCGACACACTTAATTTCACTGTAATTCAGCGTTAATTAATGTTTTCTATAGTAAAGATACAGGCACTTTCTGAAGACCCTACTGGAAGTCATTGATTTGTCTAATGACTACACTCAAGGATTATCACAGGAAGGAAAAACAGGGATTTTTTTATTCTGCATCCCAGACCTGAGAAAGTAAAACATTTTGATTTTTTTTCCTTGCTCTTTAAAGAAGTAAAATACTGTTCTTGGTCTGACTATCTTTTGGAAGTCATTAACTATTACAGTAACAAGATGATTATTTTTTTTTTGTAGAACATTTGCTATCAGAAACTGTAAGCACAAATACCATCCAGGACCTAGTACTCACAATTCATTTAATCTGATAATAATTTACGGGGTATCCTGTCTCAAACATACAGCAGGGCTTTGTCAGGATCACAAAGGTTGGAGACAGACATTGTAAAGATTATGATCAATAAAAAGGCTTGTTCCAAAAATTTATGTGTAAGAAAATGACAGTTAACAGCAAAGCATATGTCTAAGAACATGTTTTCTTCGGAGAACGTCACGATCCTCTCACATGTGCAGACCATCCATGGCCCATGCCTACCCCAAACAGGACAGATGAACTTGGCTGAGCAGGTGTAAAATTCAATACACTCCTCAGTCCTACAGGATTCACTTGCTAAATAAAGAGCGTTCATTAGTAAGAAATCAGAAAGTGTCAACAGGAGGGTTTTCTACCTCTTGAAGCTCCTGTGCCTTTTTTTGAACCACACCTCCATACAAAACAGAACATTAAGACTCTTGAGTATGTCCCCAGAAGCAAAAGCATCCCAAATACCCCAGCAAAATGGTTGGGTATCCGCACAAACATATGCAACAACAGTCAGCCTGGTAACTGGGATCCCTTCCCTCAGAGTGCAAAGTGACAATCCCAGATGAGTTTTAGTACAGCTTGCCTGAAAAATGAACTTCAAAGAACACAGGCAGTTCAAAATCATCCATAATTACATTGTGAGAGTGAAATGAGTGATTCCACTGCACAGATATAGCTTCATCTTCTGAATATGCTTAATTGGATACTTCAGTCTTCCAAACACTCTTATAATCCAAATTACACTGCAAAATAAAAAAGCAGTCCCCCCGAATAAGCAAAGAAAACAATGCCAGAAGCCACCCCTAGAAGCAAACACACAGCATGTGAAGACATAAATCATTCTCATGTCCTCTTCCCATACTAACCAATGTACAGCTTAAAGGTTGTATTTTCTTTCTTCAAAGCAGAGGAAGGAAGAAATGAAGATGAGATTTTATTATTAGACAGTTGACTTACTGAGTAGAAATAAAATCTGTATCTAACTTCCTAATGAACAGTGGGTTCCTGACCAGTGGCTCTGGTTATATGGTGCTTCATATGACGCAGCACACTTTTTTCTTGCCCAAGTTAACAGAAAGAGTACAGAGAATTTAGCCCTTGCTTCTCTCCAAGCTAACTCACACATCTTTAATATAGAGAAAGAAAACTGGCAGGAGACTGTCCTAATGTAAAACCTAGTTATTCTGGTATGTTGAAAACAGTTTTAAATCAGCAACATAGCACAACCATTAGAAAAATCACTTTACATGAATTGCAGCTAATTTCCAGCAGGTTCACAGTGTGAGACATTAATACCCAGAGGCTCAATCACTGATGCTTACAAGATGGATTAGGACAACTCCAAAAAGCTGTTCAGTTTTTAAAGATACATATTCCAAAGCAAAGGCCTAAATATCAGCTCACCTGCAGCTGAGGACCTCTCGTTCATTAGAGTATGACTGGTTTCAGACTACCCCACCACAGGTTAGGTTTATACTAAGAGGATTAAGTACCCAATTAAAATAACTAAGACACAAATTTAAGGAGTTCAAGGGAGAAAGGAATTCCAATTCTGCCCGTATTTCAGCATTAGATATAACACCATATAAACAGCAGAAACAGATTTCCAGCAATGTGAGTTAAACCCAACATGGACCAAAGATCTTGCTGGTTTTTGAGCAAAAGGCCACGTCACACAAACCACAAAGTGTGATCAGGGCATGAAGAGAGGGAACATACTCCTTCACTGAAAGCCATGGAGCCTTTAGGACAGGAGGAGAGCGACTTCCTTGGGTGGAAACTGCTCTTACCTCGAACGTAAAGGTTTGCTGGAGCAGAGTAGCGAGTTCCTGCGCTGTTGGTTGCAACACATTCGTATTTGCCTTGGTCTGACTCCTCGCTGTTCTCTATTTGCAGAGCTCCTGTACACAAACAAGATGACACAGACAATTCAGGTTATGGCAAATCTGGTGATTGAACAGCCAGCCTCAGAAAAGGAAGCCATGCCCCATGCTTTTAAAGTATCTTCCTGGATAAATATATTGTGATGTTGTTCCCTGGACCCACAGGGTACCAGCATGCAGCCAAAAGGTACCCAGTCTGTTGTTTGTCAGAAGCTTGTGAAATTGATTATTGTTATTTTTTTAATGTACAGGGAACCAGTTACTGATGTATTTCCAACCGCCCCAACCACTTATATTTATTGCTTCAATAAAGGAAAAAAACATACACATACACACATATTAATTACAGCTTTGTACGGGACTCCTGTCTAATAAAAGGACCTTTAATAAGCCTTTAATCAAAACAGCCAAGCACAAAGCACACTAACTGTAGCTGTTTGTTTCTTATCTGATGCACATAAAGCCTAGCAAATGCTCAACAAATTGCAGCCTTCCTGCAGAAACTGGCAGAGTCCCATCTCTCCCACCTCACCACCCCTGCTTCCAACACACATCCCCTTTTGAGAAAACACTTTGCCTTTTGTCAGCTTTCTCCACGTCAGCGATCTCCTTGTCCTTACAGATTTCATTATACATGATATGAAACGATTAGATACTCAGTCTGAGACATCAAAGAGATACACCAACCAATGCAATTCACCCATTTTGCCACCCAGTGGTCACATGAAAGCCACTCTCCTACGTCCCAGCAGTGCCTCCTCCTCCAGCTTTGGGTCAGGAATAATTGCTTAGCCCAGACTGCAGGTTCCTTGGGACGTGATCTGATCTTGTCCCCAAAGTGCCAGATGCATGAGGGGCACATATAAATAATTGCACCAGAGCTGACAGAGTAGCCATTCACATGGGGAACCTGTAGAGTGCCTACAGTGTGGGAGCGAGTGCTGGTCTGAGGTCATTTTCTCTCATCATCTCAGCCTATTCCACTGGTGTCGAGCACCACTTGGCTTGGGAGGCTGGTCTTTCATCCAGCTTCTTGCCTAGCACAAAAGACTGCAAAACTGGTCACATCTAAACTCCCCTAACCGGGCCCCATATGCTGTTGAAAAGAGGGAGATGCAGAGAAAGAAAAAAGCAGGATGTATATATAACAGCAAGCTGGCACTGCAGGAGTGTTGGCCAGACACTGGAGTGGCTGGTGCTCAGCCTGCTTCCCCCCAGGCAATGTGCAAATAATTTTTAAAGTGCCTCCAAGTGCTCAGATTCTGCTGGATAGGATTGCCTGTAAGAAGGGAACTCTGTTCACAAACCATATACTGAACTAAAAGAAAACATTAACCCCTTTGCTTGTAAGGATTTGAACTCATTTCTGCCTGCCACGGTTCAAAACGACCACTGAGAGCGGCACCGAGAATAGCTGGTGAAATTGCCTTCTCCCTTCTTGCTGGTTCAAGCTGCAGAGGTCAAACTCAGTTTTTCATATCATCAGAACAGAAGAAAAACTAATGTGAATCAACCACTGCCACCTACATTATTTAGAAGGATAAATTGAGACTGTAGCATAAGTCTATATGTCATGGGGAAAAATGAACTTCCCTGGGTTCTGCCATATAATAAAAATGATGTACAGAGCCCTCCCTATTGTTGCATTAGTGCTGGAAATGAGGCTTCAGCTAGACAGAGGAAGCTCGTTCGCAGAAGTCTTTCTACCTACTAACAAAAGGAGCTGCCAGCTTTCCCTAGCCACGGCGCTCCCTGGACACCCACAGGCCAAAGCCTACAGAGCACTGCTGCTTAATTCAGGGAGAACGCTGAATTTCTACATGCTGTCTGGGAAAAACATCTTCAAGCAGACAGCAGCATGACAGCCAGTGCAGCAGGAGGAAGCTTCCCAGCATTGACAAGACATAGAGAATCAGAGAATCTAGAAAGGGAAAAGACCTATTAGGTTATCTTGTGCATCCCTGGGGGCCAGGGCAGGATTGCTCCCAGTTGTAAATGTACTTGTGTTCTGTCCAATCCCATTTTAAATGTGCTGAGTGATAGGTCTTTCACCACTTCCTCAAGGAATTGATGCCACAGCCTGGTTTGCTCTCTGTCAGGAAGATTTTCCCGGAACTCACCATATATTATCCCCTTCTTAATTTCTGCTCATTACTCATGTGCTGCAGAGTTCATTCTGAGTGCTTGCATGGAAAAAGCTGTTTGCTGCAAAACCTACCCAAACTTAAAAAAACCCAACCAACCAACCAACGAAAAAGAGTTGATGTCGTCACCCTGAGGAAGAGCCTATCTCTGATTTAGCCTGTAGGCTAAATAGGGCTGAAAGCAGAGCCAGCTTCAGGTGACAAGGAATGGTGTCTGCCTAGAAAAAAGTAAGATCCCTAGACAATTTGGCCATGAACACGTACCTGTTTATATTGCCCTTTTAGCCATTTAATACACATAACTGATATTTATACTCTTTATACTTGTGATCACCATGCCTCTTAAATGTTGGTTGGATAAACTATTTTTTCATCTCTAGGGACCTCAATGTCAGTGCTGGAGAGAGAAGAGGAAAACATAAGAGGATGAAGAAAATGAAGGCAGAGGGGAGTTGCAGGTTACATGTTATTAGCGCCTGTCAGTTCTGCAGCCAGTGTGGACCAGTTTCTATGATCATACTATAAACATGTAACACGTCAGCAACTGCCCGTAAACTGCTTGAGGACACTGGGCAAGAAATTCTGGTTTTGTCTGGGTTGGCACAACTATTCAAACTGATGCATCAAGAGCAAGAGACAACCCAGAAAGCAGAAGAAACAAACTCCTTGAGCACATAAAACTCTCAGCTGAAGCAGAAAGAAATCAGTTACTGCAATTAATCATCATTAGACAAACACAAAGATGCCCCAGTATAGCTGACAACTAGCAGAGAGTGGAAGGATCATGGTAAACTGATGGCAGTCAGCAGGACTATAGGACTTTTCTTGAAGGACAACCTACAACTAATGTCAGATACAGCAAAGGACAGATACAGAAAAATCTCAGGCTACAGAGGTTTATGAATAGTTAAGAAGCTCAGCCACTGCTGGCATCAGAAAGCTGGAAACATAAATGCATCTGAGCCTTCAGAAAAGGTCCCTGAGTGTAAAATGTTCCAGGCCCTAGTTCAGTCATCCCAGAGAAAGGCAATAGCTTCATCTCTTGCAGGGCTCAGGTCTAGGCTGGATAGGACACAAGGGGCCACAGGAAAGAACAAATGAACTAGTTGAGTCCTGAGTAGCTCGTTTCCCTGAAAATCATGGAAGCTGCATCCAAAACCCCTCAAAAGGGCAGTGAATTTTTTGCTTTGACAAGTGCAAAAAACCTGATTTCTATTCCTAGCCCTGTCAACATCTCATCTTGTAATCTTCTGCACCTCTGCAAGCCAGGGCTAGGAAGGCTGATTTACTTTTATTCATTACTTCAGGATTTATGTTGCACAAGTTGCTGAGTAAAGTCTTGTTCACCCAGGATGTTACTGTAGACTTCTCATATGGACTCCTTGAGTACTTTGGTGCCAGGTGCCTTGTTCTTATTTGCATGGCTGAGTCCTGATGCACAATCACATAGCACAGCTTCAGCGGATGCATGAGGACCGTCTACCATGAGGATGTTCATATGTTTACAGAGAGGAGCAGTGAACAGCTTGTAGGGCTCTGCAGCCGTACGTGCACATGAGAGTAAAACCTCTCCCTGCTGAGCACCACTCAACCTCCGCTGCCTCCTAAGCACCCTGAACCATGGTGGGGCTCCAGCAGAAGCAGGGCAGCCACTCCTCACCACGCTGCGATGTCATGTCAACCTCACTTGCAGCTCAGATCTGTTCCCGGTAACACATCTCAGCTTATCAGAGAATTGACAGCTCCTGAGAAAAACCCCTGGCTGCTCTCCAGTACCAGGAAGAACGGTGACAAGGCAGAGCTTTCTGGGGCTGAGAGCAGGAGCAGGCTCTGCTGACTGACAAGCACCCCTTACGGGTTCTTTACTCTGTGCTGGTATCTCCTTGCCAGTCCCTTCCCTCCTCTTCTACCTTTTTACTTTGCTCTTTAAACTCGGGCACAGACAGCAGCCCCGTTAGCAGCTCTCCAAGATACTTACCTATTCAAATATACTTGTGCTCAGGCAGAATCATTAGTTGCAGTGACAGTGGTTAAAAGAAGCATTTAAAAATTCCACTGCACAGAGAGAGCATGGGGACAGCAGGTCCTGATAAGGACCGCTTCTTGGCAGTCCAGGGTACTGTTGTGCCATCGAGGGCTCATCACTCTCTCCTCCAGGTGACAAACCAAATGTAAAAAGCTACAAGCTGCCATACAAATTGACCTCTCTGAAATCCTGCTCTGTTGCTCATCTTCTCCCAGAGAGCACCGCACGGACCTAAACACAGCAGCTCTTGGGGCGATGCTCTTCCATATCTATTCAGGCTGGAGCTCTGTCTGCAGCAGTAGGAGTAGCTCTGTTTCTCTACCAGGGCATTCACAGCCTCAGCCCCCCTGACACAGAGGTGGGGACTGATCTTTTGCCCTGGTAATAAAATTATACATGGAATGAAATGCTCCCATAAGTACCTAAGTGTCAGGGGAACCAGGCTGCAGTCACAGCACTTATCTAAGGAACAGACTTGCAGTGTAGATGTTAATGAACCCAGCTACCTGATTAGGGCCCTTCCTCTCGGCGAACAGGTAAATTTTGCCCAGGCTGCACGCTAGAGGATGTAGCTATCCCAACCCTCACCCTCCACCCCCTTCTCTTTCCCTCTGCCCCCCACCAGCTTCCTCCACAGAAACACTGCCTGACTTTTCCCGAAGCAGTATTCTTACTCAACCCTTCAGCCAGTGCTCAGGTGTGGGTCCCAATCCCCCTTCTGCTAAAAATTCCCTCCCAGAGAAGGAAAAAATCCTCATAAAATGTGTGGAGCTGAGGAGCAGGGCCAGAGGCAAGCCCAGACCGAACAAGGACCCACAAGTGTGAAGATGGTAGAGAAAGAGACACTGTGAAGCCCTGACAACAAGGGGGTTGGGACTTTCACACCCTGGCTGCTGCTGCTGCCCAAGATAACCAACACTTGCCATGGGAGCTGTGAAAAACCGAAAGACACTAAAACCACGCAAGAGTCACTAATAATAAAAATAAGCCTTTCCCATATTCACTATTCTTTGTAATTTACAACAGGAGCACCACCCAGCTGTTACAGAGCACTGCACCTAGCTTTCACCAGCTATCAGCACTGCCAATTATGCAAAAGAAGATAACCATAAATATATTTGCATTGTTAGTGCTCATTATGGTCATTATGCCCGAGAGGCTGGTGATTGGCACGCAAGGGGCCTGCTCTGGATGGCAGTGCTGCGGAGAAACGACTCCCCTGTGCACCACAGGCTGCTGTGGACAGTAAGTGACCACTGCCACCGAGCTGGACTCAGTAGAAAGGGAGGAGACCCAACATGCTCAGCAGCAGAGGTCTCCCCAGAGACAGTGGAGTTTCAGGATGCTCTTGATCTCTTGCCAGCAGGTACAGGACTCTACGTCAGAAGCAAAACTAAAGCACTGTCAAATGCACAGTAACACCTCTGTGTTCCCTCTAAAAGGGACATGAGTCAATCTGAATCCCGGCAGTAAAAAACATGGCATTACAAACACTTCCAGGCACCACCCCACCCAGCCTCCCCCCGACACTGTCTGCTCCTGCAAGCATATCTTCACACTTTTAAATTGTTTTCCTTTCACTGTTGGTTTTTTGGGTTTGGTGTGGTTTTTTTTTTTTTTTTTTTTTTTTTTTTTTTTTTTTTTGTGACTGGAAAAGCTCAAGAAACAAGAAAAAAATAATCCTATCATATACAAAGTGCAATCAAATGTACAAGCACATGCTCAAAAAGAGACAGAGAGACAGCAAAATTCTTTTAGCTTCCTCTAATCTCCTTGGATAGCTTTCTGCTCTAACTCGCAGGATAGTGTTGAAATACTGGAGCTATATTTAAACCAGTTTGCCAGGGACTGGAAAAGGTTCAGCTGCAGCTACACAGAAGTCGGTGCGGGTGTTTACCTGACTTCTCAGACAGACAGCTTCTGACACCCAAGTGAGCTGATCTAAAGTTAATTCAGACAGACCCTCTGTGGGGAAGAAATACCCTTATGTACAGGAACCTCAGATATTTCCTGTGGTGACAGAAAAGTAACAAATAAATCTGACTGGAGAGTGAAAATGCCTAAGATGATGATATTTTTTTACCTCCTCGTGTGTATCCGATCTAAGGCCTGTTCACTCCAGCACCCACCAGAAACACAACAGGGCTCTGCTCTCCCTTACAGCCTGTGGCAGGAAAATGCAGCCAGGTTTCACATAAGGTTAAGTGAGTTCAATTCCAGAGAAATGCTGGAAATGAACATCTTATAGTCTACTTTGAAAATAAGAATGAGGCAGAACTTGCTAAAACATGGACTTGCTGATACTATCTGTGGGTCACCTTAAGAAACTAGCTATTGTCTAATCTGATGGGCACCTGCCAGCTCCACATCTTTCTGATGAACAAACAGGGATATCAAGGTTAAATTACTATCTGGGACAGTCCCAGAGGGGTGAAGAGTGAAGTTACAAACTGAGATACTGAATTATAGATGGGAGCTCTTTCTAATTCAGGGAAGCCAGAGATGTCTTGGACAAGAAGGACCAAATACGTGGGGGTAAGATCAAACAAGGTGCTTAGAGAGAAAAATCTCTTGTTTGGAGGGGTGCATGGCAGAATTTTTCAGGTCATCTTTTTGCTAACCACCTGCTTCTCCTTGTGAGTGGGTTCCCTGCTGCTCCACCACAGAGGCCTTGGGTAACGTTTGAATCTCCCAAGTACTCCAGACACACAGCTCCTATCAACACAGTCACACCAACAATTAAATCAAACTAAAACCACCCCTCCCCCCAAGCATTATTACCAAAAGGGTTCGTTAAGAGTCATTAGTTCACCCTTCCTTTCAGACCAAATTAATGGATTCCAAAGCATCAAACTTACCTTAATGAGGAACAAGAGTGCAGCTGGGTATAGAACATGGCAGAACAGTCACTTCTACATGGACACAACCTCACCATCATAAAAGCACTTTCATCTAATCTGTCGTTATCTTTAGAAATTCAATGACCTCCGTTTTAAATAAAAGGCATTAGGCTGACAGAAATCCTCTGGGAGAAGCCAGAGAGCAGCACGTGGCTTCTGTTTGCTCTCACAGAAATGTCATCTTTGACATTCAAACAGGACACATATATTTTAAATAATGTCAAGAACATTCTTAAAATACCTCATCAGGACTCAGAGGGGGTGGGAAGGGGGNTGCAGTAGAAACAGGAGATAGATGAAGAAATAGTTTAAGGAGCTTGTAACATCACAGCTGTCAATCTCCAGGGTTCCAAAGGGAGGAATGACAGATATATAAGCCCATTCATATCAAAATAAGGTTTGCAGTCTTTTTCCCTGACCCAGATTTGCTACAGAGGCAACTTAATGCAAATACGCATCAAACGGCAATTCACATTCATTCTAAAATCACTTAACGGGAGCTGAAAACATTAACCCCCAGCAACAGAACCAGTTCCAAAGAGTCAGATAATTAACTTCCAGCAGTGACTCAGGGAAAAGGGGAAGGAAAGGGTAGAAGGGGGAAAACTGAACGAATGAAGTCGTGTTGAGTTGTAGGTGGTAGTCATTCTGTCAAGAAATCCAGGGGTCAGTCAACAGGGGTAACCAAAATCACAAGAGAATTGAGAAGGGCCTTAGCATGTAAGGCTGATTAACACGCTAACGTTAATCTAAAGGGACAGCTTTGAGTGTTTAGGCTAGAAAAGACAACACTCCAATTGGAAAGTCATTACTGGTGCACACAGGCTGTGCAAACTAGCCAGGGACTGCGCACGCTGGGCTGTCAAACCAGGGGCGGGTATAATTAATGAAGGCTTAAAGCAGCCAGATGTGCTTATGATTAATCTATTTAAAGCAAATCTTTGTGCCGCAAAGCACCATTGGCATGTCCGGCTCAGAAAGGGGGGGTCTGGGGCAGTGGTTCTCCTCTCTGCTGCCACGTAAGAGGGTTAGTGCACCAGAAAGGCAAAGATGAGGAACACGAACAAAAGTGCTCCTTACCCCAGAGCATGTTTTGCTCAATCTTTCAAGAATTTATCTCCTTCTGATTACAGTTTCATGCCCTTCAGCAGCAGCAGAGAAGAATTTTCTCTTGTGAAAATGTTACCTCCTTACACTCACACCAAAGCAATCCATCTAAAACCCCCTAGACACAAAACCTCAGAGGCCACGACTGCGCGGGAAGTTCAGAGACTTTCAGGGGCTGCAGGAGACGTCAAACCCTCCTGTGGCGGAAGCCAGGGACCATTTCCCAGTTTGCAAACTTTCCGTTGAATAACCCCCTTTCAACAGTGCAAAATCGCAATGGATGAGTCTACAAGAAATCACGCTAAAAACCAACCAAAATAAACACACTAGTGGGAGAGTGCAGATGAGCAAGAGCGCTGGCAGAGTTAGGGCTGAGAGTAAAAGCTGGAGATGAGAAACACCGGAGGAGAAGGGACAAGGCAGACAGGAGATGGAGTGACGTGACAACTGGAGGCACATTTCAGCATTCTTACCTCTGATCGGTGTACCACCTGGTGAGGTAATTTGAATGCAAATAAGATTAGAGAGAAGCATTAGTACAAAGAGGAAAGGAAGAAAATCATAACTAAAAAGCAGAAAGATTTTTTTTTTTAAAGCTAGAACTTGTATTAGCGCAACAGGAATAAACAAAAAGAAACTGATGTGCAATAAAAGTCAGAGTGACACTCTCAGGAGGTTAGTAAAGCTCATCGCTTCCAGGAGTGCAGCATCCAGCCCTGCATCTTGCCATTGAAGCCACCACCCTCAGCAACAGGGGGCCGAACTAAGCTGCCGAGGTGGCACTGCCGGCTGGCCTCACCAATTGCATTCACCCACACCACTGTTCAAGCAGTTGAGATGGAGGACACGCTGGGAAGATGGTGCAGTGCCCCTTCATTCCTTATACAGAACAAGGAGGGGGTGTCCTGGGGCCTGTGTGACCGTGGGTGTGCTGGGCAGGAGGGGTGGAAAGCGCATGGTTGCGGGCGCTAGGTGCAGTATTGCTTTGAGGTTAGAACGACCAGTGGGACAAAATCTGCTCGCTTAAAGAAATTAAACTAAGGGGAGAGTGTAACGAATCCATTTTGAGCTATTCTCTGCATTCGCATAACCCTTGCGTCAGGTTTCCTCTGGCAAAGAAATTGGTGTCATGCAGAATTAACTTCACATACACAAATATTTTGAAATGAAGTAGTTTCTGGTAATGTCACAACGGCACGCTAGCCAGACCTCTGCTGTTTCTGCCTAATTTGGATGTTGGCTGGAGAAAAGAATCCCTACCCTCTTTATAAGGCACTAGAGAGAATTCCACATGCTATAATGAAGAGTATCTTATAAGGAGGGCTTCTATGGGAGCGAGGTTCAGTTTTGCTGTTGCAACGATCTATAAAGGTTTGCTTTATGAGGTCAATGTGTTTAGCAAGTGGAAGATCCACCGGTCAGTGTCTTGAGTTCAGCGTACGATCAATAATGAAGCATGACTGAAGGGGAAATGCTCCAACCAGGCAAATTGGCAGGGAACCCTTCTAAATCCCCACTTTTGTCCCCTTGGTCTTATTTTGCACATATGAAGGCTGTTAGTATAAGGGAGAGATTCATGCAGATCGAATCTGTAGGCAGTTCATGGTATGTGTTGGTTTTATGCAGATTTGTAGGATCTGAATACCAAGCACTTACCAAAGAAAACTGAGGAGTTTAAACAGACAGAAAAACAGGGTTAAACAGGACACAGTGTGTCAAATCATGTTCAGTGTATTGATTAATAAATACCAGTATGCATACAAGAGTGTCGTGTATCTCAGATTTACAGCTCATTCCATTATCCACAACAATGATCACCCAATGGGAAAGAAAGACAGAAAAGAATTTCTGTAAATACAAAGAAGGCATATTTTAAGCATGTTTAACTTGCCTCTTAAAAAGTAATTACAATATTTATACTTATTCTTTTTCTTTCCTAACTACCTTTTCCTTTAGGCAGAGTCCTGTCTCGAAGCAAGAGCAGCAATTCAGACTACTCTGCTTAGCATTTTCCTCTGCCAAGATGACATTACCCCATTTTAACTTTACATCTGGTTATATTTTCTGATGCTTTCTATCCACAGATGACTGAAGCATCAGGGAAGATCCTGCAGTCACTGAAGTTGTGGGTGATTTCTTTCTTGCAATAATAAATCTGCTGCTTATTTATCTATCTCAGTAACTACCGCTACCCTTGACAGAACAGTTATACCCAGAGATACTTGCATGGAATAGCACAGCCATGGAAAAAAGGGTTATTTCTCTCTGCTTGTTTGGAAAGTTTGCCAAGTGATATTTTAGTTCTGTTTGGTCTAGGGCCTATCCCCTGCCCCCACCCCCCTGTCCCTGTCCCCATCCGCTTCTACAATTCTCAGAGTTAAGAAAAGCATCACCACAGTGTGTCACTTCCCATGGGAATGGTGCAATGACTTTGAGCACAAGCCCAAGGGGCAGCAAACTCTGAATCTGGCTGAAAAGGGTTTTGTTGTTCTGCCCTAGAACCAAAAAGATTTCAGGCAAATCTTTAAATCTACTCCCTGTAGAGGCTAAACCCTTTCTCTAATATGCAATTGGCTACACAGAGGTCTAGGAGCAACTGCATACTTGAAGCGGGTTCCCTAAAATGTAAGTGTGACCAGCTCATTTTTTCCTCCATTAAATCCCAATCCTCCTGGCCTCAGAATGTAAGACAACCCTTGTGGGAGCAGCAGAGTGGCTCCCTGTATTTAGCACAGTGTTTGTTCTGGGTCTCTCTCCCCTCTGCAAAGTTAAGACGTTCCCTCTTCACTCAGAGGAGACTATCATGGAGAATGCACAAGGCTTTTCTGTTGGACTCCACATTTCCTCATCCAGAGGAAATAAAGGTTCCCACTCACCTTTCACATCATATGACAACACATCTCTGGCTGTTGTCCTTTCAGGGTGTCCCTCAAAGGGACCAAATCATAGCACAGAGGCCACAGAGTGCCAACATAACAGGGTCCATCAAGTGATGGAAGTGCCATCACTTCAATGGTTACTGAGGCCAACTTGTGTCTTGTGATCACCAGGCTGCTTTATACAAAGGGCATCCCAAGATCAAACTTCAAACCCTATTTTTTGTGTGATTTGAAAGGTTTGAAACACTCATAAAAAAGGAGAGCTGATTTCCCCTTCGTGATAAGAGACACTGAATAACGCCCCATATATTCAGTCAGGAACGAATGCTGACCTCGACATCCTCTGTGTACTGGAAGTGCACAGCCAGGCCCCCAAAGCAAGGCAAGGATGATACACTGGAAAATCCCACGGGATTATATGCATCAGTATTTTCCAGCATGGAGGAGAGGGACTTCACTCTGCTGGCACAAACTCACTCCAGACTTATCAACAAACCACTTCCTTATAGGAACCTAAACCACCAAAAAGTCATTCCAAAGCAGTATCAGAGAAACCAAGACTCTTGCTGGCTGCAACTGGGCACTAGGGCACCATTAACAATGAATCCCAGGGAACTCCAACAGCCCTTTCAGCTACTTCCCAACATAATTATATGTGAAACTACTTTCAGAAGTGAAAGTACTATGGAAAAGACTGGTTATTTGCCACCAGTAGCAAGAGGGAACATATGTATATCCCACCACTGCTATGTGTTTCTCACACAGCAAGACCCGGATATGTAGTATAGGTTCTTCCAGGACATAAAACTTCAGCTGTCAACTGTTTGGTCATGACATTGCTTCAACCCTCCTCCAGTCAGTCTTTTACGAGAGAGCATCCATCCTAGTGCTGGTATCCCAATCCTTTTGGATAATGCTCCCCAATCCCCATTTTGGGGCTGTTCTGACACACCCTGTCCCAAGTCGATGCCCACCTGATGACTAGGTTCAAAGCTGTCTCTTGCCAGAAGCTGAATTTCTTCTGCTGGGTACTGACTGCTGGCTATTACCAGTGAATCAGGGTACAGTCATCACTGCCAGTTCCAGTGGCACTGGAACAGACACCACCTTGTTCTTCAAGTTTGTTCTGTGTATGTTGTGTACTTCTTTTTTTTTCCAAATATGTAGTGCTTCTGCCTATAGGGTGAAGACTAAAATGAAAACACTTGCTGGTAAATCTGAGGGCATAAATGCAGCAAGGTGATCTGGTGAATTGGCTCCCACTGCTTCTTTGTTAGTGGGACCTATACTTTTCCAGTGTAACTGAAGTCACATGCAGAGCTCTCTCTGACACTTTACTTGCAATTAATTGCCTGAAAGCATCACTAGGGTCTAGGGCATGGTTCCATAACTCAGTTAATTGATGGTGATTAAAAGAAAGTGATACTTGTGGTAAGACCAAGTTCTTTACTAGATGAAAGATGACAATGCTCCCTGAATTTCTGGAATTTCCTTACATGGCCAAGGTATCTGTATGTTAACATTCAGAATATTTGTTTATTCTAATTTGACATTTTGTTCATAAGTTTTCTGAAGAGTAAGTTGAAAGAGCAATTTTTCAACTACAAAACTCACTGGAAGCATTCAAAAGCTTTGAGAGTACGAATGCCATCAGAGTTGCTTTGAAGTCTTCAGGGGTTTGCGATCCAAAAATCTTTATGGAAGACCTGGAAAGCATCAGGACAATCTGATCTATATAGAGAAAGTTTCCACTGCATCATCAACTAATTTTAAAACATGGTTAGAGCTGTAGCTGAACATGAAACTAATGTTCAGAGCCCCCTTGGGCACATGACCCTTGCTGCCAGAATTCATATGTACATTGCCTGAAATACTATAATGTCCAGAAAGTTTTAAAATCAGTTCAGCCACAGGTGTTAAATGAGTTAGCATGCTGGGGAGGTTTCCCAGCCCAGAGCCGGCCTAGATCCTGTGTCAGTGACCCAAGCTACACACCCTGGGGGAGAACAGGGAGTTGCCCTGAGTCACTGCATTTGCAGAAAAGCAGCCTCTCCACCAGAGGTGGGAAGTATTACCAAGATGAGCAAGGGAGAACTTTGTTACAACCAGCATGAGTCACAGACCTTGCTTTTGCCTTGATCTGTGATAATGGAGATGAAAATCTGTATTTATTTGTGTTCTCATCTCTAGAGCAATTAGCCCAACACATACTGGCAGAGCTACCCAAGAGCTGGACTTAAAAAAGCATTGAGCATTACTTGGGAGGAAAGATGTATTACTGGGGAGAAAGGGGAAAAAAGCCCTTTAAATGTAAAGAATTATGCTAACTGTCAGAAGGTTTAATGAGCATACTGCACATACATACACAGAGATGTAATTAGTAAATGAGGGACGGTAGGACATAAGGCAGATTTATAAACTGTATGTGCTCCTGACAAAGACACCAGTCCTCTGGGGTTAAAAGAGCCTAAGATGACGGCTTGGTTGTTTTAAACCACAAACCCTCTCATACCTTGACAGAAGATGAACAGACCTCCAGAAACTGATGTTCAGAGCCCCCTTGGGCACATGATCTGACTGCATGCAAGTTCAAAGACCTGCCTGAAGCCCCCAGAGCACTGCCAGCCCACATTGTGAGTGTCAGAAGAGAGCACCTTTCTCAGGCATGGCATGCTGCTTCTTTACCTCTAGCTACGTATTCCACTCTAGGAACCTGAAGAAATGAAATCATCCCTCAACCCCTTCTCTAAGTCAACTCCAAAGCTGCTTTGACCTTTATGACCTATATTTAGTACATCTGAATAATAATATATTATGTACTCGTTGAAGGTCAGACACTCTATATATGCAATATTGGGATCATACCGTGCTGTAGCTATTTTAACTATATTACATCTGTCTAGCTTTTATTGGGTTTTAATTAAATGAAATTAAATGAGCGTATATTTAGATTGAGATAGTATAAACTGACATTCACGAAGATATGCCAGGCTGGCTGTAAGATATGATCTTAATGGAGCAGAGACTTTGCAAACTATTAAACTCTCCCATATAATGAGGTATCTATTTAAATACTCTTTTCTTTGAAAAACAACTCTGCCCCACTATGGTATGTTGCTGGAGAGCTCAATTAGCACCTTGCAGAATGGATCAGAGGCTGCCTAACCCATCACACTGCTCACGTAGGGTGACTGCAGTCAGGTAAGTCAGGCAATTCAAAGCGCAGGCCTTACTTTACATCAACTACAAATCTAGAAAAAAGTCACAAGTGTGAGCAAGGGTTGAATCTCTGGCCCATGAGAAGTGGTAAACTTCATGCTTTCCACTCGTGCCAGGGTGGAGCAGAACCTTGATGAATCTTAGCATTGTATCACCAGGTGCCTGAAAATAAAACTTCACTCATACTTGGAAGTCTTTTGCATTGAACTGTGGAAACCTCCCTTACTACATTAGAGAGCTAATCAATTTCTTTTGCGAGTCTGAAGATGTGTGCTGCTCATTGATTTCTAAAAGGTTCCCTTGACACCTCCCTTGGTAATTACTGTGTCTTCAGCAAGCAGGCAGCTCTAGAGTTTGAATCCCAGGTGAAATATTCAATTGAGATGTTGCTCAAGAACAGCGAATAGGAAGCAAAACTTGGACACAGTGACGGGGTTTACTAGTTTGTTTTTAAACTTCTATCTCACTAAACTTGTGAAGCAGCTGGTAAAGAGGCAGCCAAGTGCCTGCGAAAAGGAGGCTGGAGAATGTACAGCAAGTGCATCAGGAGCTGCCTTGCTGCTCATTTATGGTAATTTCTGATGCTGATTTAGTCAGCTATCAAGTGAAACACATCCATGTGCACTTTCCTATTGCTGCTTCCTAAAGCTTCTCAGAATAATTAACAAGTGTGATATTTTCTTTCAGCACAAACAGATCAAGATTAAACCATGTTGTGGGGGAGATAAGCTAAAGGTCACTGGGAAATTTCATAAGCTATAAATGCATTTGTATAATTAGTGCTCACTGGTACATCAAGGTGGGATCAGGAGTGTCAGGCTGGGTTCTATTTTTGATGAGAGTGATGTCTCATTACCCACTCCCCCAAGTACAAGCCTACTTCTTATCATCCAAGCATCATCAGATTTATGTAGAGGGCTCCTGCTATGGGGAAATGTGTCAAGATGTTCACCTTGCTAGGAGGAAGATGGTGTTGCATTGGCAGCAGCCCTCATAACAAATGACTTCTGAGTGCCTAGAGATACAGCATGGCCAGGCAAGGCAGTCTCCCTCTTATTTAAGTGTGAGACCCTTCTAGACCAAAGTTGTTCCAGATCTGTTCCCGCTGTACTTCCTGTAGGATAGTGTGGGCTTTTTTCCCCCCAGATTAAAGCTGTGCATCATTAAATAGCCACTGCAATTCATGCTGGGGTACAGCACTTTAGCAGTGAATAAAGCAACGTTTTATTTTCTTTAATTCTCAAATGGGCCTTATAGTCCTGGGAGACCAAACAGTGCAGCAGAAAAACAAGAGTTACTCACTAAACTGAGTGCATTCTTACCCACCCACAAGAAGTAACCATCTGTATTTCAAAAGCTAGTATTTGGCTCATCAAACAAAAACTAATAAAGGTGTATTTCAAAACTGTGTCCACTTTCCTTTGAAATCCACAGAATTGCTACTTGGATTGTTCTTTATTTTTGTGGTGTCACACAGAAAGAACGATAAAGATCTTGACAGAAAGCAGAGTGCTGTCTTGCAGACTCTATGTAAGGAGTGAAGTAGTACGCAGTCACCAATTGTAAAATCTCAACCAGTATGTCATTGTCCTGATTTGCACTGTGCCCCCATTAGAAATATCTGAGACTTGTTGAGTTGGTAGCGGAAGGTCTGAGCCTACCAAGGATTTGGGGCAATGTCAAGACGGTCTACCGAAGAAGGAATCCAGGTGACGTTCCAAAAGGCATGTCCACGCTAATGTCTCCTTTTAACAAGCCATGATATCCTGCCAGTGAGGATCAGCTCCAAAAACTGTTTTTATATTGCAAAAGAAACAAGCTCAAATCAAATTGACATTTGGTTTTAGAATTGCATTTCAGCATCACAGGGAAAAAATAATAGCAGCAAGTAAAAGAGAAAAGGGAGGAAGAGTGAGGAGGCAGGGAAGGCTTACTTGCTTTGCTACCTTACCCGAGCGGAGCTGCTTGATTCGCCCATTGCTAGTCGCAGTGTCGACAGGCAAGAAGTCCTTAAACCAGGAGATCTCAGGATCGGGGTTACCACTGGCAGCACAAAGCATTGTGGCTGTGCGGGCCTTTTCCACCACCTTCAGCTGTGGGCCCATGTCAATGGTGGGGAAGCCGGCTGGGAGGTGGTCTTCTGCAAGAGGAAAGAACGCACAAGGTTAAAGAGAAGTGTTCAGGCGGAGCAATGGGATACGGTTGTAGTGACAGCAGTGCCCTGGTACAGCATCTGTGCCTCTGCTGGAAAACAGCAGCCTGACTTCCCTACTGAGAAGGTTTTCAAGCCCTTAAAGCACATTAGGCTCCATAATGAGCATTCATTACACCAATAGAAGCTTCCACTAAATTTAACTCCGTTTAAATCAATTGCCTTGGGAAACGTCCATAATTTTCATTGATACGTAAGCTCCATCTATTGTTGTTAATAATTCAGTAAAAGCAGGTATTTGCCTTTTTGTGGGAGGACTGAGTTGAAGATAACAGACAAACACAAAGCCAAATAGTTTGAGGCATCTTGAAAAACAACAGCTAAACAATAAAACCCCTTGGAATGGTCCAGAGAGGCCCATTTTCTCTTTTTTTGACTAGGAGCATTCTGTCACACTGGTAGGATAGCCTGTAAATCTCTTCCCCATGCCCTGCAATCTGATTCAGAAGGCTTTTAGCAAATAATGAATGTAAAGCTAATGAGCCACATTCTGCTCATGAGCCGCCTCACCAGACTGTGCAATGGCAAGCTCCTGGTGCATTTTCTGGGCTGCAGAGAGCAACAGAGGTGCGTAAGAAACGACCAGTGCATGCTCTGGCATGTCTTACTGAAATACTATAAACCAAAGCACCCCTGTAACTGCTAAAACCATTCATACGGCAGGTACAAAAAGAGTTAATTGGGTTTGCTGCTGCAGAGCACGCTCAGGTAGACCGGGTGGAATACATTAGGCAGCCTTCACTGATAAGCCAAGGCATGCTCCAACATCGTCATTCAATAGCAGCTGCAGAACAGAGCTCATTTACTCATTCTGTGGCAAGATGTACTGTACTCTGCTAAGCCTGAACTGCAATCAAAAGGACATACTTTCGTAGAAAAAAAGAACTTGAAGAACATTAAGAAGCCTTTAAAGCACCAGAAACTCAATTATTTTCAGTATGTTTCTTTTTTTCCCCTGTTTTAAGAGAACTTAAGCAAACCTTCTTCTTTGGCAAATCCAATTCTGCAAGGCTCCCAGCTCACTGCAGCGTTTAAACAAACAAGATCTCAGCATCTTCCCAAGCCCCAGAGGAGTCTGAACTTGCTGCAATCTGATTTTTCCTGCTATGATCACACATCTGGAACTTTACTGCTCACTCCCAACAGGAATAGGCCACCTCAGGTGCTTCCTTCTACCTGTACTGCCATACCTGCAGCACAAATATGGTCGGTGGTGGCTAATCTTACATATTTCTCCCTAAGATCTCAGGAGAATTCCCAAGACCCTTGACTTGTTTGCAAATCAAAACTCTGTAGCACAAGGCAACATCTGCTGCAAACAAAACAATGCCCTAGAATATTGCTCTTCTGTTTAGATGACAGTGGCTGTGAAACACCCAAGGTCTTCTAAAGGCAAAAATGGTTCCTGATGCTTATTAAAAGCGCCAACCATATTTTATCTCCCAAACCGGCCTCCCTAGAAACCTCTCTCATCATGAGCAAACATAAATGGAATTTATTTTTTTTTAAATGAAAGGTATCACGAAAACTTGTTCTTTTTTTAATTTGCTCTCCATTGATTTTCAAAGACAAAAGGTACATAGAGCTTAACTGGAATGACACCAGAGCTAGCATTCAATAACAAGCAACAGAAACACTCAATACCGAGCAACCCCAACGCATACTCCTACATGGCTGAAAAGAAATGAGAGAAGGGTACACACAGGAGTACAGCACGGTGGAGACTGAAAAGCAAAGGAAGATACATAGGAAAAGTGGTAAAATAATGACATTCCCTTGGGTGGAGGCCAAGTTTGCCTAAAGTGCAGCACCTTGCTATTTATGGTATTGGCAACAGATGTTTACACTGGGGAGGCTGAAACCCTGAAGTGATCTAATCTAATCTAATCACCGTGATTACCATCGATAATCTTTTCTGGTTTGTTCAAGATTTTACAAAGAATGCAGTTAGCTAAGTACCACCCAGTTAACCTCATTCAAAGTCTGTGTGGAGGCTTAGCACTGGGCTAAAAGCAAATCTGAAACCAGCATTTGTACAAGAAATTTCTTCCCATCTGCAACGCTCCTTTGCCCACAGACACGAAAAAGATCAGAAAATCCTTCACAGTGCCTGATCTACAGGTACACAACCAGCCTCTTGCGCTAATTAAATCAAAATTAGCAGTTTGTGAGGATGTTATAACCTTGACTTCACTGGGTACAACAGAGAGATCCTGATTACAAAGACACAGCAGCCAAGCCACCTCTGCCATGCTAGAAATCTTGGATTAAGCCTTTTCTGGACTCCAAAGAGATGTACATCGCTGCTCCCATATCATGCACCCCTTGCAAGCCCAAGCCATTATGGAGCCCAGATGGGAATGCTGAGTACTCAACACCTGGACAGAGGCCACAGGTGACCAGAGGAAATGTGACAGCCAGTCTCTGATGGCACCTCAGAGATAGGGAGGGTGGGATTCACCTGCTGTTAGTTCTGGGATATCTCTAGGGGACCTGCACTGGGCCAAGGTCACAGTGTCTGGAGCTCAAGATCAAGGGGAGGATGAGCACCGTCCCTGGATCCAAGGGCCTCAGGTGCCCGTACCATCATGAAACAGGGGACCTCCACCGCTGCAGGTCCTCCTCTGGGACTGTGTGGATCTGGCAGCCCTCCTGAACCCTCCTGGAGAAGAGCGGCTGTGGAGAAATCCTGAGCTGGTCACACCACAGAGCTCAGCCCGGCACAGGCCCACACCTGCCCTGTCAGCAATGTTCCTGCAGAGATAATGGGACTCTGTTCCAGCCCGGCTTGGTGTTGCTGACTTCACTGGGACAGCAAGGGATGTCTCTGTGTTCAAACACTACAGGCGATGATAGGAGTTTCAGAGCTGGTTTTGCCTTGCCTTCCCCTCCAGCAAAAGTCTAATCTAGGTCTAATTATGAGGCTCAGTCATGCCTCGGCTCCTTTCAGCCCTCGCTAGCTGCACTAACTTGTCTGCACACGGAGCTCGGCAGTAATAGCTGTCCTCCTATTCATGCCAATACGTGGATACCCTTATTCTAGAAAATGAGTTTGTCAGCACTTGGTTTTATTCAAGGACAGCCAGTGTGCTCTTAATACACATTAAAACAGGCTATGAATCTGCTTTCAAGTGCAGACTATCTAAACGAGTTTTTCTTTCTGGGTTTCAGACACTTTCACAAGTAGTGTATCTCAGGCAGGCATTAAGTAAGAACAAGCAAAATCTAGGCACAAGCAGGCGGCTTTTTGGCACTGCAAACTCTAATTCCCTCCATGGACTACAGCAACTGACGCAGCAATGACAGGAGAGCGGAAAGAAAAGAGATAAGCTGGAGGAAAGGAGAAGGAAACAGTGAGAGAGAGAGAAAAAAAAGAGTGGGTTTTGCAATTACAAACTGAAACTCAGAAAATCCATGACCAGGCTGAGGTCTTGCAAGCAGCAGTCACCAAGGAGCCAGGAATGTCCCTCTGGCATCTAGCATGACAGCATGTGCAGAGGATATCTCATGCTCACTTGACAGCTCCCTTTGCTAATCTCCTTCCTGAGGTGACAGAAATCTAACCTCCCTTCTGTTACAGCTCTTTTGTGCCACACATTTACCGTATTTAAGGGAAAAGCTAAGGTAAGAAACCTTTCCCACAGCCCCAGATCGGAGCTGAGACCTCCTTCAGAGCAGCTGCAATTTACGTATCTCATTCCCCAGCTCCCCAGAAAACGACCTATCATGAGGATGCTGCCATGACACACATACTCCTTGGGGCGTCCTTATTTTCTGCATCACTCCAAATACCAAGTGATGATAAGGAACACAGAAGCAGTTGCAATTGATGTCTTATGAGAAGCATGGATCGGCCCCAGCATGGAACGGTATGTGGATAACAGCTGCTTACAGAAAAGGCCTGCAGAGGAGTCTGTGGTGAGCACAGCTGTTGATAGCTGAATCCTGCAGGATTACCCCCAGGATTTTGCTCAAAACTTGTAATCTCTCACAGAACAGAAAAGTTGGAGGGGTTGGATATCAGGTTCCTACTAGCACAAACCCTGTACAGCACTCCCTAGTCCTGTAGCCACACAACAGCGTTTTGGGAGGGTCGCATCATGACTTGGCACCCGTAAAAGTTTCCTCTGAGAACTTTGTCTGTGGCAAAATAGGAAATGGTATATTAGAAATGATAGTGAAAACTGTGAACACGTTTAAGGGAGTTATTTGTCACATTCCTCTTCCTATAAAAGCCAGGCTTGCTTAGTAACTTGAGTCCAATTGTTCAGACTGCCGAGGGAGAGGAAAAAAATGACCCCAAATATAATTTGGAAATAACAAAAAAAGTAGCTTTTCTATACATTACAGCTATAGCTGTGAGGTTAAATTTCTTACAGTCTATCAAAACGGCTGCCCCACTGGAAGGGGTGTTCTCAACTCATTTCAAGTGAGATATTGAACCTTATCCCTACACAGGGCTGGAAACAGCTTATCTGGGCCACTGGCTCCTGCCAGCCTGCGTCAGCTGAGGAACCTCCAGCCCAACATCAATTTTAGGGGCTCGGTGGGGATGATTAAAACACAAAGCTGCTTTGTTTTCAATTTTGCCAGCTATCTGAAGCCACTCAGGAGTCTGTGGTGCTGGGACAAGCCGGGAAATGGATTGAGGGCAGAGAGATCTCTGATAAATGCGTTTGACTGTGGTCAGCACTGGAGCAGGGTACATGTATCAAAAGCTATTTCACATGTTCCCCACCCATCTGGTGAGGCAGGCTGGGATCTCACCCAGTTCAAGTCACCAGGGCTGAACTGATCCTGGTAAGAGGTAGTGGTTTGACGCAAGGTAACAGGATATTGCAGGGGTAACCCTTGTCTACTGACGGACTTGTATTTGATGGATCAACGGAATTACTACACAAATTCTCCAAGCTTCCAAATCTCCCTTTGAGACACTGAAAGGCATTAGCAAATGCAAAATTGTCAGTGCAAGGAAGATAGCTCGGGTAGTCGGCAATATGAACTAATGAAAGATGCAAGCCAGTATAAGATCATAAGCACACCACAATCCAGGACATCTATTTGCTGAATAAACAGCCCTAATTCCTTCAGCACAGGTTACACAGCACAGCTATTCAATTACCGCAAGACAATCCAAGGCAGCCGAGCAATCCAGTGGCCCAGAAGAACAGCATCATTTCACATAATAAGAAAATCCTGACACCCCTCTGTTCAGATTCAACTGAAGCCGCACAAGGAGCGTTTTATCAGCCATTCTGAGGTGACACTCTCTTCCTGCACCCTTCTTTTTACAAAAGCCCCCTAAGAGGTGCACCCAAAGTATTATCCAAATTTGTGGTCCCCAAAGTCTGCCCGGTGTCAGGCTACCACCCATGTGGGGAGCAGCAGGAGAAGGAGTGCATTTGTGCGTGCTCGCTGCCAGAGCCAAGTCTCATGCAGGTTAATGAATGCCCCATCCACATTGGCACCGCTCCGTAACTGCCTAAGGAAAAGGTGGGGCAGTGAAACTAACCTGTTTCAAAGGCAGCAAAGTCTTAATTACTGGGTTAGCGAGTATAAAACAGTTTCAGGCAGGCAGAAAATACAAACAGTCATCTATTGATGACAAGGCTTTTAATGACAAATCCGCCTGTTTTGTATGACATCACGCCAACGTGACACGCTGAAGCCGCCTGCTGAAAATGGGGAGAAGGCCGCAGATGAATGGGTGGGCGTGGAAATGGGCTCCAGAAGGACTTCTCTGTGTCACGGTGTAACCACATGAATTACTGCACAAGAGCTTACAGTAAACAAAGTATTTGCTATCTCTTAAAAAGATCACACCAGCAGCAGCAGCAGCAAAACAGTTCACAAAAGAGAGAATCTGAGTCAGTCCAAAACAAAGAAAGTACTGTAAGGAAAATTCAAGAAAATACGAGACTAGACAAGGCAGAAGAGGATAAACTGACAGGCAGATTCCTGCCCGGGGGGCTCATGGCGTGGGAGCTTACAGGACCTTCTCATTCTAGAGGTTAGGAGTCCATAAAACACCCAACGGAGACAGTGCTACCTTTCAAGTGGCAGAAGGGCGCTGTCCTTTCATGGCTGGACAGCAATTATATCCAATTACAAGCCACCCATACCTTCTCGCTGGCAAAGCCGGCCATTCCCAAGCACCTGTTTATCTCAGAGAGGGAGCAGGATGGCTCTGCAGAGAGCTGGGTGTTCCCAAGAACAAGACCGGAGAGTCTCCCAGCTGACTCCGAGGCAGATTCGGCCTCTGCTCCTGCCAAGACCCAGCACTGCTTCTCACCATGCTCCCAGGTGTGAATGCATGGTCACTACAGCAACATGTCACCTCCCCAGGGCTGAGCACCTTGCATTCACTGTGCACTGGCACCCAGTGCTCCTTCCCACCCAGGATGCAGCCTTGCTTCTCCAGGCCCGAGGGGGCAGTGCATCCCAATGGGATGTGACAAGTTATTTCTCCCAGCCCTTAGAGATGTTGTTATCAGCCAAACTACCTTCCTTCGGGCCTCGGTGCCTTTCCACCTGCCCCAAGGAACTGGCCAAGATAAAACGTGCTGCCACAGATGCAGGGCTAGCCCTTCATTAGGAAATATGACCTCCTTCCCTTTGAGAAGCCCTGCAGTGTGCCACTACCAAAGCCCTCCAGGACACACCAGCCACAGCCACAGCTACTTCTAAGCTTCTCAAGGGTTAGCTAATTCAGGCTGGGACACAGAAAAGAGCCACAACTCTAGAAGCACTGATGGAAGCAACAGTTGTCACTCTCCAGCAAAAGACAGCCCTAAAGACAGCCCAAGGGAAGACACGAGAAGAGGAGAAATATGCACTTCCACTGCCATAGCCTTGCAGTCCTCTGATCCAGGGTCTTCAGAGACACCACAAGATCTGCTGAGACGACAAAGCCCAGCCACAGCTTTAGCAGAGAACAAACAATTCCTCTGTTCCCTTCACAGATAAAACTTGCGACCTGTCCTTGACAGAGAGCAACACAAAGATGATTAACAGCTGCTGAAGCTGACTCAGAGCAGACCAGAAGCAAGTATTCAGTCACAAACTTCAGCAAGTTAAAGATTTGTACCTACAACTCACTGTTTCAGTTCTTAGTTTAGGGACCTTCCTAAGTAATAACAACATCTGCTTAGTATGCGTTAGCTGTGGAGTCCGCTCTTAACTAGTAGACCTCAACCCATCCTGGAAGAAAACAATTATTTACACCTTTATCAGATTAGATTGCAACAGTCTGAGATGGCATTTATGAAACCCCTACTACCACATCATCCTTCAGTCACCCTGGTTACCTCTTCTTGCTTTCCATCCTGGCTTTATTACAGTAACAGTCACATTTGCAGTCTTGCTCCTAAACTCAAGCTTTGCCAAGACTGAGGCCCAGTGTATTTAAAATAATCAACAAACTTGAGAAGGAAGGTTATACCAGAAGCTTATCTGCTCAGGCTGTACAAGCTCTGTGGTGGGAGGTGTGATGCAAAGTCTTTTAAAAGGTGAAGACCACCCTAGACCCTCCTGCTCCAAATCCAAGGCCCCTATTCTGGCATGAATGCAGAGCAATGTACACAGACAACTCAAAGCCAAAGACACATCAGAACAAGCTTTTTCCTGAGAGACTGGAGAAACTACTCACTCATGTTAATGAAGTACTAAAAAGGGCTTAGATTGTAAGGCACTGGAAGTCATTTAAGGGTTCAGAGTATAGCACAGCAGAAACTACAGCAAGAAACGTCAAGAATGTGGGTGAGGAAGAGCTTACACACAAGTGAAACAGATCATGTCTGCAAGATTCCCTGCCTGAGCACATGTATCTTTTTAACCCTTGTTCGGCAAGAGAAAAAATCCTCCCCCAAAATTACAGCATAATTTTAAGTAGGTAAAAATAGAGTTTTCTGGGTCATATGCAGCAGCTGATAAATAAACCCAGATTCTTTCAAAAACTATTACTTACAAAAAACCTCATCAGCTGGAAGTACACATTGAAAAAACTCACAAAAGTTCTTTAAACACAATGAACTGAGAAAGCTTTTGCAGCCAGCTATTAAGACTCAATAGTAAAGGAACAGTAAAAGAAGGCCATGCTGTGCTTTCAGACAGGACTGTGCCATTTGTTGGTACCAACTGTTGAATGTAACTGCCTGTAGACTGTTTTCAAACCATTGTTTCTTTTTAATATTTTACACTGAGAAATACAACATAAGTATTGCCACTACGTGTTTCCTCATGACAGAATATATAAACACACTCCCACTAAAACATACCCAACACTTCAGTATTTTCAGAGAAAAGCAGGCAAATAGGCATAGCTCTGCCTTGTATTCTAAGTCATTTATTAATCCTCTGGATTTTCCGTAATACTTCACCTGCACTGATGTGATGTGCTATTAGCATAGAGATTTTCATTTTTAAGATGTACAATCAATAATGCATTTCCATATGCCATTAAATACAACATGTGATTAAATTAATGGAGCATTTGACTTTTGATCCATGTATGTTTGGTTGCAGCTCAGTTGGTTGCAGGAAAAAAATGCACGAGAATTGAGTTAATCTGACAGCAGAGCTCTCCCACGCTTTCTAACATCGAGTTTCAGATTAAAGTGAAGCATTCCTGCTGCCACTCAGCTGGAATACTAAACCTGTTCATTTCCACTTCACAGGCCAGAATGCAAGATTTTCGGTCACTTAAACTCCTACTGAAAGGGCTAGATCGTGCTAAAATCTGATTTCTGTTTCGCTCCTGCAGCCTGTCTGCATCATTGCCAATCCAGTGGCTTCTCCTCCTGTGGGGGAACATCACAGCCTGTCAAAGAAACAGTGACCAGCAACTCTCAAGCAAAAACTTTAAGATTAGGGATGGAAAATACTTGTCTATTTTGACAAAATAACGAGCTGAAAAAGTCTTTTTCTAGCAATTGTTCCAACATGAGAAAGAAAAAGCACTGCCTTTCCTTGCAGCTAAGCTACTGAAAAAGGCAAGTATTCAGGAAGCACGGAAAAGCAATGACTGTTGACTTCCTAAGAATAATCACCATGATATTACTTGAGAGAAAAAGAGCTCCCTTTTGTCTGTCTCTCACCCTCCCCAAAATCCCCAAACAAAAACTCTTGAGAACATTCTAAATATTCTGGAAATATTAGCTTGGAAATTGAAATTTAAGATTGTACTGGGGAGGAGCTAGAGAGTCATTAGAGAAAGCACAAATATGCGCCAGTTCTGGCATTCACAAACTGCTTGTGCTTCAAAAGGAAAACAAAGAATCCCCTCCTGGAAGAACACCCTCCCGAAACACCTCTTTTGCTCTCTGATCTCAGAGATGAAATTGAAATTTGAAGGCAACTTCCAAAATCACCAAGCTATAGGATGGAGTGGCTCTGTGATGCCGTGAGAGTTTGAATCCCAAAGCCAGCAATCAAGATGCGTGGGTGTGGGAAAGGAGGACAAACACAATTCTTACAAAATCAAGGCTCCTCTGCAGCAAACAAGTTGAAAAGCACCACCCCTGGTCCTCAACAGCCTGCTCTGCTCTCCACCTCCTTGTATTGCCACTTCCCTCACCCTATGCTTTTTCTCCAGCACCATCCTCCTTTCCTACCACCCCTAAAAATTTCTCATGCACGTGGCTACATTTGCCATTTCCTTAATTGTAGTGATCTGTGTTTTAAGCAAATGCTCAGAAATCATACACAAATATTTTAATTAGTTAACAAAGCTAGCATACAGAACCCATCCCGGCAAAGGCCAGTATACTAAAACACAAATTAAACTTCTAGTTCAAGGTATTATTTTCTTACAGCATTAAAAAAAGAAATTAACCCTTCAGAAAATATTCACATATTGACATCTCTGACTCTGTGAGTTTCTTGCATACCTTTTCTTAGAGAAATTCTATTTTCAAACGAAATAAGTTTGACGTTTTGATGCACTTGTTCTATTGCAGCCAGCTCAGATAGAGGGTCTGCAGACATGGAAATCACTCGAGAATTGTAGGATGGGCTTTCATTTAATCTGAACTCCAGACAGATCAGTGATATGGCAAATCACTGCTTTCTATTCAGAAGTTTTAAAATACTCTATCACAGAAAACACCTTAAAATACTGTGTAACTGACTTTATTTACTTGGCGGGGAAGTGACTTCTTATTAAGGGAAAAATCACAGCAAGACTTGACCAGAGTCAGGGACAGAAATACTGTCTTTCTATTGAGTTTTATGTCTTATATTAAGCCACCACATTCTAGAAGGTCCATTAATTGAACTGGCTCCAACATCACTTTAGATGGAGACTCTGGTTACCTTAACAGTCTTTCAGAGACCGTATGGAGCAGAAAGTCCCCCAGTGAAAGACACATAGCAAGCCAATGGCTACATGCAAACACAAATAAGACATTGTTACCACACAAGTGATGGCTTTTAATGCCAGGATGATGTAATTAATCAGAGTTTAACAGAGGACATACTCTGCTTTTTACAGATAGCAAGTGTTGCAGAGGCTCAATATCCTATTTACTGCTTTGCCACAACACCCATCTTTTCAGAAAGATGTGCAATAAAAGGAGTGGCTGACAATTTCAGCCAAGGCTTTAAACAAATCCCCAGTGCAGGCCCTCATGAATTAAAGAGCACGCAACAGATAAATAGAAAGCTGGCAGTGAAACCACATCAAGGCCAAGTGGATAAAAAAAATGGCACCTTTTGGCTCCTGTGGTGCTCATTTTAATACAAACCAACTGCAGGAGATCAGCTGAAATTCCTTTGCTCTTCAAGGAAAATGCATTCCCTAAACTTTAGGCATATTTGCTGTTAGTCAAAGCAAGTATTTTATCAAAGGACACCTACAGAATTTTTGGGTTCCCCCAACCCTCTTCCCTGGCACATGGAAGGGCTGAAGAGCTCAGTGGCGTGGGACTTCTCCTTCCCAGACAGAAGGTTGGGTTTTCCTTAAATATGGTCCCTACCTTTCCCTCCAAAACATTACATCTATGCAATACAGACCAGGAAAGCTAAACAGCACTTGGACTTGGCAAGCTTCAGCTTCACTATGCTGGAAAATTAAGTTAAGGAAAGCTTTAAAAGTATTTTTCCCCTGTTGAAAATGGAAAATAGTTGGCCTTGAAGTTTTAAAGACAATCTGCTATTTTTCCACTGCAATGTAATTCCAGATTTCTTCAGGAAGATCCCTGTACTAGCTCCACCCACTAGTGGTTTGGAAGAACAGCCCCCCTAGTACCCATTGAGGTTTCTGTATTTCTTTTTTGTTTTTAAATGGGAAATCACAGAAAAAGGGTAAAAAAGGTAACCAGTGCAGGCTTTCCAGGACCTTCTCAGCAATAAAGTCAAGGTGCAGGATAAACAGAATTGAGAATAGCTATGAGGGGATGTCACACTCTTGCCCTGTGTGAGTTTTGTTTCATTCCTGAATGACTGGCAGGCAGCATTCAACAGATACATTCAACATTGGGGCTAAAGCACCATGAGGTTGCAGGTCTCAGAAAACGATTACAGGGGAATTGAGTGCATGAATTGGTTTGTCTCCCTTGCCCTGAACCATCTTTCCTTCTGCCCCTCATACACACACACAGAGCTACGAGTGTTCCTGACAGCCCTGTTTTAGTGTTTCGAGACAAGATACACGCAGCCTGGCTTGCAAGAGGTTGTTCCTACAGAACTCTCACTGCTCACCTTTCCTTAAAACCCTGAGATGTTTACACTGAGAACTTTACAATGAGGGTGATGTTACTGTGGTTTCCATTTCAGGTCCTGCACTTGGAACATGGCAATCCCAGGCAGAAATACAGGTTGGGCGGAGAATGATTGGAGAATGGCTCTGAGGAGAACAACTTGGGAGTGATGGTGGATGAGAAGCTCAACGTGAGCCAGAAGTGCACACTGGCAGCCCAGAAAGTCAACCACATCCTGGGCTGCATCAAAAGCAGTGTGGCCAGCAGGTCATGGGAGGTGATTCTACCCCTCTACTCTGTGCTTGTGAGACCCCATCTGGAGTACTGTGTCCAGCTCTGGAGCCCTCAGCACAAGGACATGGACCCATTGGAACGGGTCCAGTGGAGGGCCACAAAGATGATCAGAGGGATGGAGCATCTCTCCTATGAAGACAGGCTGAGAGAGATGGGGTTGTTCAGCCTGGAGAAGAGAAGGCTCCAGAGAGACTTTACGGCAGCCTTCCAATATCTGAAGGGAGCCTACAGGAGAGCTGGAGAGGGACTCTTAGGAAGTGTAGTGACAGGACCAGGGGTAACAGCTTTAAATTGGAGAAGGGGAGATTTAGATTAGATACTAGAAAGAAATTATTTTGTGTGAGGGTGGTGAGGCACTGGAGCAGGTTGCCCAGAGAAGTTGTGGATGCCCCATCCCTGGAGATGTTCAAGGTCAGGCTGGATGGGGCTTTGAGCAACCTGGTCTAGTGGGAGGTGTCCCTGCCCATGGCAGGGGGGGTTGGACCTTGATGATCTTTAAGGTTCCTTCCAAACCTAACCATACTATGATTCTATGAATCTATGATTTCCCGATGGGTATAAAGTAGCAAGCCTTGCTGTGGGACATGGCACAAGTGCCGTGGTCCATAGGTGCATGCAGGGGTGGCCTGAGGGTGGCAGAGCAGTCTCGAGTGCTTTTGCAGGTTGCCAGCACCGAGGTGTTGCACTTCCAGCCGCGCAGGCGCAATGTGCGCTTTTGCTGCTGCTGCCAACTCAGGAAACCGCTGCCGCCTCTTTCTTTAACCCAGCTCAGGTTAAACCAGATTTTCCGGTATAGATAACAATTGCGCTATTTACATTTCATACACCTACAGGGAAGACACCCTGGCTTGGCTGGAGCAGATGTCTTAGAAGGAGGCTCAAAGACTAACAAGCATGTAAAAGCCACAGCAGCCACTGTGACCTGCTCCAGCATAGCCCAGGTGATTTTGCCTGCGCAGACTGCCCAAGCAGCTGACACGCACCGAGCTGCTCACTGCAAGGTGTCAGAAACGATAAAGCAATACCATGGTTTGATTAACTGCCAGGCAAACACCGGTTGGCAGCGGCCACACACGGAGAGGTCAGGCAGCACTGTCCTTTATTAGCATGTCAACGATTGCCGCGCTAAAGCACTCATGGATTAGGCTCCCAAAGTTGGAAACGTGAGCATGCTGGGGTGTAACTAATTGGAAATAGGCCCTGAATTCCTAATAACCAAAGTTGTGGTCCCTGGGATTTATGCCAAATTAAAGACAATTAATTTTCCTCTCTTGATTATTACACACCTTAATAGCTCTGTCCTTGAGTCAGTTCCATCCTTGATGTGCAGAGCCCTTTAGCTCAGTCTCTAAAATTTGATGTGCATGAAGAATGGTTAATAAGAAAGTTCCAAATCAAATCCAAGCTAATGTATCAAAATCTCTCATGTTTTACAACAGTGAAAAAAACAACTGGATTCAAAGTCTGCTTCAGATCCTAGATTATAAAGGCATTTGCTTGCATAGCCTCTGCACTCTAGTCTTTAGAGGCCTTAAACAATTCCACGTTTCCCTTTAAGATGTTCTTTTAAAATATCACATGGCAGTATATACAGATAATCAGGATTGTTTTCATTAAATGATTTCAGTGAAGTTCACTGGCTTTATTTGATATACAAAAGACTATTTAACCATCTCCCCAGACACTCTACTGATGTAATTACAAGCAAGAGATGAGGCACAGCTCTCCCAGCTGCAACCACTAACAGGAATGCAAACTTTCTGCTAAGCAGAGGCTGCTCTAAGTCTTTCCTAGAGGATGTAAGAGGCAAGTATCTCCTTGCATATGAGAATACTGAGAAGCTTTATTTCCACAGCTCAGTACACAGTGTACAGGCCACTGGTGTCAGGACTATTTAGCTAGAGGAAATGTCAAGAGGTTGAGTGTGCGTTTAAGGTAAACCCTCACACACAAAATAAACAAGACCATATGCCCCTTTTCATAGTGTCAACAGCAAACCCTGCAACAGGGCATACTGTACTGAGGCCCCAAAGACATAGCTGTGATTTCCAGAGCTGATGGGGGCTCAAACCACATGCTTGCCTAGGAAGCAAGTGGACACAACTTGCCAAGGAAGTGGAATTGGCTGAACCCCCTGGTGGCTCACTGCTGAGCTGACAACCAACACAAAATGCCAGGCAGAGCCACCGTGCACAATGAGTCTCTGATGTTGGAGATGATCACGAGGGCCTCAGACTCCTTGGGAAAACATCTTCTTTCCTTCCAGAAGGGAGTTTTTAGACCCATGACCTGCCTGAGGGAAGACAAAGTAGATCCTGATCCTATCTGTGAAAACCAACACAGTCCCAGTCTTCTCCAGACAGCACTCAGTCTCCTCGTGACCAGCCCCATGTCTTAGCAGCTGGAGGAAGATCTTAGGGGTTTCTTGAGGAGACAGAAATGGCAGGAAAACCACAGACCCATGAGCTGCCTGCTCCTGAGGCTTGCACACCGCAGACGAGGCTCTCCAGCAGTCTGCTGCTGGGATTTTCACCACAGCTCTGCATCAGACCTGAAGGAGATCGCTGCAGAGCTCATACAGAGGAAATCATTCCCTGTGACAATGTAGGAGAGAAGTATCCCAAGCAAAACCATGGATGTTGCCTTGTGAGCTGAAAATCCCAGTTTTATACTACCTGTTGACTCCTCAAGCTAAGGGTAATATGGCTTTCCAAAGCAGTTCATTCCCTAAGTTTCTTCTCTTTCCACTGAAGTTAAGTCAGGACATACATTTGGTTTGCACCTGCCTAGAGACAGAAAGGTGCATCCTAAAAGAGTGCAAATACTGGAAAGCGTTGGAGAGAGGGAATCTCTAAAGTAATGCGAGGCAGGGAGAGCATGAAAGTCTCACCTCAGCATGTGGCTCATGAACATCCGTGGTCTGGTACAGAACAGCAAATAAACAAAGGTTCACCTTCCCACACAAGAAAGCAGCAAGTAAAACAGCAAAATAAATAAAGCAAGTGAAAATACAGTTCTTATTTGGTACCATGAGACAATGTTACACTGGATAGTCTACCTATTTTTTCAGAGAGATCAGAAAACCCTTGGATTAAAACACTTGAGAAACCCTGGTTTGGGAAACAGGACCCTACCAGCCTGTGAAGCTGGGCTGCCAAACACACGAGTTTTGGTCCCAGACCTTGAAGCACTGAAAATCAAAGGCAAAAGGTTGATTCTTACCAGCAAACCACGAACAAACAGAATAAACAGCATCATCTTATGTTTACACTGAGAACAGAAATTAAATTAGCAAGTAGATTTTGATCATGAACTGACCTTTAAAAATGATTGAGAGAAGAAAACGTTATCCACCGTTATTTGCTCTGATACTGATCCCTCCTGAAGGTATCTTTATGTGCAAAATATTATTGCTAATTTTATTTCACGTTTTCAAACTGCTTTTAAGAATTTAAGATGACTCTTATTTTCTCATTTTTTCATAGACAAGCTTTGCTGTCTTCTTTCTTCATATAAGCACAAATGGGAAGAAGTACTGTAGCTGAACTTAAAAGAACTGGACAATTTTATGATGTTTAATAACATCTGTAGCTATAAAGGCTAAAAACACTAAGGGTAATGAAATCTCATGCTCTTGTGCTTTAGGTATTCTCTTCCTTTTGTCCCATACGCTGAACGGTGGAAATAGTTCATGTCAGTAAGGGAAGGAGAAAGCACATTCTTCTTGGAGACAGCCACAGGGGCTGGCTATGGCTGGAGGTCAGTCACAGCCGGCCAGACTGACAGCAAACTGCTGCGCCCTGCAGTCTCTTTGCACTACACCGCATTTATGACCACCATCAACATACAGCATTCGTCGCACAAGTCTTTGTGAGTTTTCCAAATGAAAGCAGGCTTTTCTTTCTTCCCAGCTTAAGCAGGGTTATGGAAAGATTGCCAAAAATTACACCTGGTTTATAGCTTCAGCAACCACATTTTCCTTTGGCGCGCTCATACCTTGCTGCTTTCTCACTTACGCAGAACTGCAGAGATTATGCAGAATTCATGTCTGCCTTGTGACAGGCTCTTTTAAAAGTCAATACCATTTAGAATCTACTTTGACCTTGCATTTAGACAGACATAATACCATATACGACTCCATCCTGCACGCAAGCTCCCTTATTCAAGCATCAAGAAAGACAAGGGTTTTGACTGCTAATACTTTCTCTTCACATGCGAGGCCAGATTTGCCTAAAACTCAAATTAGGGGAGGCTTTCACTTTCAAAATTTGGTAACCTCTTATGGTAGCAACTTTTATTTATTTAGTTAGTTATATTTAAGAACCCAAGCATTGATACAGCTTAATGGTTGAACTCTAGATCATGAACCATCTGTTAATATTATCTCTAAGCCATTTCACCCTTGCAAAGGTTTCAGACGTTGAATGGCCCTTGGCCACTTACTCTTTTGCCTTTCATATCTGATATTCTAATTAGTTAAGCCTGAACTATCTACTGTGTTGTACAGGATACCACAGAGAACAGGGTGGAAACTGGGTTGTACCAGGTAATCCAGTAGTCCTTTATGAAGCTTAGAACATCATAGCACAGGAGATTTGAAATTCCAGCAGTTTTTCCATTTTCCATACACCCAGTTTCAGTTCTCTGCTGGCTGCACTTTTATTACACTGCTTAAATGCACTCACTCAAACCTCTTCACTCCACTGGCTCTACTCTACGTTTCTCTCTGCAGTCCAGTATTGTTGTTAATGGTGGCCCAGTCCACCTTTTGCCATCCTGTCCCTCAGGAACACACTCCTGCTTTCTGAAACAAATCTGCTCTGAAGGCAAAGCATTTAATCTGTCTTTGTACCTTTTCAGACTGGTCTTTCTAGAATATTTATCCACTTACTTGACACCATCTACATCAAATACCATCAGCATATAACAGAAACAAGCATTAAAATATTGTTCAGTCCCAAACATCTGCTTGTAAAACTTGTACAACTGGCCATCTCATTATTGGCTGTACCTGAGCCAACTAAACAAAGAGACTGAAATCTCATATATCATCACTACCTCAACTGGCAGAAAACACAAAGTTTCCACATCTGTGCAACAAGAGGCAGGGAGCAGCCCACAGGGATGTGGGAGTCCCCTTCCACTGGCCCCAAGGATGCAGGAATGGAGAGCTGCCATGTCCCTGTCTGCCAGTTTCAGGAGAGGATGGAGCCCTTTGGTGGAGAGCAGGAGAACACTGTTTTTGTACAGCAACTGGAACCAAGCAAAAGTGTAAAGAAAAGTACAAGCAGGCAGGAAGAAACTAATTGCATTTGAGGGCCTGGGGACGTCCTGGGAGAGTGCCCTCCACTGTGCCCAGGGTTCAGGCACGTCCCTGTGCATCTCCCAGCTGTGAAAAGTTCTGCTCTTCCAAGTTTGGAGCAAAGAGATGGCGAACACTGCTCTGAGTGTTTCAAGCAGGTTGCAGCAGGCTGTGGCTCTGGTGGGACAAGTTTGTCAGCACCGCCTGACCTGCCTTTGCTGACAGCTAACCACAGGCTGATCTCATAAACGGGAGGAGGTGCAAAGGTATGGGCCAGCAATCTGGTCCCCTGCATGCCCCCGGGCTGAGGAGATGGAGCAAGCCAACCGGCTGCTGCATGCCAGGACCAGGAGGCTGCCGGCACTTTGTCTTGCCTGGATTTGTATTAGAATCGGACTAAGTGAGCTGATCAGTTGAATGATGAGCACAATTTCTCAAGGCGACCTGCGAAGCGTGCCCCATCGTCCTCCCTTGCCACGGTACGGAGGTGTCAGAGTCTCTCTTTTGCAAGGAGTGTTCTGCAATTCCATCCGCTGCCACTTTGGGAAGAGCTTCTCAGAAACTTGCCCATTTGCGAGCCCCACATGCAGCACAAGGCATCGCTGCAAACTCATAATTAAATTCATTACTCCATACAATTTTAAGCCATTCTTCAAATAATTACAGTAATTTGATAAGCAGAAATCACATAAACCTGCTGCAGTTTTATCTCTCCCATTTGCTGTCTGAAGGAAAATGTGTGAGTAATTAGTCGGATGATAACAGTCCGGGTTATGCAAGCAAAACAAAATTAATATGATCCTTACACACACACAAAAAAATTAAAATAAAACGAAACCAATGACACCTTAGGCAGCGCGGGGCGGGAGTGAGGGGAACGGCAACAGCCAAAGGGAGCGCAAGGAAGGTGATGCTGCGCTGGCCACGCTCCCCGTGCCCGCTGTGGAGGCAGGATGCTCCCAGGAGCAGCCGACCTGCAGGTATCGCTCCTCTCTCCCGGGAAAGTCACGTCAGGTAACCTTGGTAACTCCGAGGCCCGACGAAGGAAGGGGAGGCGGGAGGCGAAAGCTTCCTGCAATATTCACGGGACCATGACAGAACATTCATTAGCGCTCTAATGTCAGGAGGAATCAGCAGCCCAGGCGGCCGCGCCGCCCCATTCTGCTTCTCACCTTGTTTATGAGGTTCCTGACCTTTCCTGCTACGAAGCGGGCAAGGCGGCAAACTGCACCTTGCGGCGTGCGCTGAGGTACGGGGAGGAAATAGCAATGAAAAATTCACACCTGCCGGCTTCTCCGGTGAGCTCGAACTCGCGAATCAAGAACCGGGGAATGAGCAACACGCACCATCTCCCGCAGGCCCTGGGTGACCTCTGGGCTCATCTGCCTCCCAGCTGCCAAGGCGCCTCCAAGCAGATGCAAAGCCACCGCAGGCATGAACATTGCAAATGCCATGGGAACCTCCGCAATGTGACAGCACAAGGACTGTGTCAGCATCCGGCTTTGCACAGGGGGAAAATGCAGACAAAAAGAGGTGGAATTGGAGACTGCAAATATGTTGCCATCAACACAGACCCCAACTCCCCAAGAGCCTTGAGTCCTGTTCCATCCACACGACCACAAATTCAGAGCCGGAGCTGGCGGAAATCGTCTCTGCACAGCCACAGAATCTCTGAGCCCTACCAAAAATCATTAGGTGATTAAGGAGTTAATAAACCCAAAAGGGCCAGGGATAAGTTTTGTTAGAGATAAAAAAAACGTAGAGGGCTAAGCTGAAATAGAAGTGTGGCCCGGCCACAAGATCAATAAAGAGGAGAAGGCCAGAGCTGTGGTTACTCTGGTGCTTGGATTAAGAGCTTCATCGGGTTTCTGCAATCGGATCTGATGATCCCTCCAAAGGAACAAAGGGAAGGCTCCAGGCCCTCATTTCACAGAGGAACGGACGAAGAGTCATCAATTTTCTGAAAGTGACTTTATGCCTCGTTAAGACCCATCTAAATTATATACAAGATGACTTCCAAGTAATGGAAAAATGAATCTACAGACAGTCCTCCTTTTTTTTTTTTTCCTCTTTTTCCTTTCTTTCCCTAAGGATGTGTCTCCAACCAGCCTGAAACCAAACACTTGTTTCAGGGAGAAAAATTCCCATTGCTACAGGGAGATATTTCAAAATGAGCACTTCAGTTTTTAATGCAGCTGCAGCTTTCATGCTTCTCTTCTTCCCCTAGAGCTTGGAGCACCCTGGCCAAGAAAAGCGATTCAAGTCCTAAGCACCACACATAATAAGCAGTTTACGAACTCAAGCAAGATTAGCTTTAAATACCACACTTTCCGGAGGAATCAATCTCAATGTGGCAACTGCACAGACATTTGTTGTGTCTTTTTTTGTAAAAAAAAAAAGACGTCTTAAAATGAGAGAAATTTTACATCCTTTATTTGGAAATATATATATATATAAAAGCTTGCTGAGTAAGCAAGTTCAACGCAATGTGTAAAGGGGAGGAACAACACACTGGGAAAAAAATCCACTCATTCTTATAGCATGTATTCTACCAGCTGCTAAAACCAGAGTAAATTATGATGCATGGAAGAAAAACAATGTACCACAGGGGCTATACCTCTTTCCACCACACGGCCATCTGCTGAGGGCCTGTGACCTTTGACAAGGCACTGGGGCTGACCCACTGGCTGTCGTGGCACTGGTGAGGCTCTGCCACTGCCCTCCATCCCCAGAACCTCACTCCGTGCTGGGGACGGGCATCATCTCTTCATCGTGCAGCTGATTCAAAACTGGGGCATGTCACTGGGAAGGATGATGGATTCACCGCTGCATGAGACCTTTCAGAGGAGGTTAGAAAAACTATAAAAAGCCTTCCTCCAGTCTGCCAGAGAAGCTGCACCACCGGTGGATGTGTGTGGAGAAGGGAGTTTGTGCTCATGGGCCTGAGGATGCTGCCTGGTTTGGGAAGCCAAACTGCCGAGTGCTGGCACCCGCCTCGCTGAGCTGAGTAGATGCCTGTGCTGCCCCCAGCACACACGTTAACAGCTGCAACAAGAAAACTTCTAATCAATTCTTGTAGCCCAGGGCTTCAGACAACTGTCTGCTTTGCTCAGGGAGGAATTTTATTTGTAGTGTGTCTGTGGTTTTTCTTCCTTCCCAGTTTTCTTGAAGCAGCAGAGAGCAGCCATAGGGATACCATGGGCTGGAGTGACTGATGGTTGGGGGTGGCTCCAGGAATAACCCCATGAGATCTACACGAAGTTGGGAGATCGGAAACACTAATGGAACTCTGGGGAGAGAAAGTGGACAAGGGTGGTGGGAGAAGGAAGCCCAGCGCAGCTTGCAGGGGGGACACAAGCCCCTTGCAAACACCCCCCTTACTGTGTGGGAGCCTCAGCAACAGTGTCTCTCCATGCCTGCTCTGCAACCTCGGGTGGGTTTGGGTACGATGAGATGCCTGGATGTATCACCTGGTCAGTGCCTGCAATGCGAGGACACTGGGACAGATAACCTAATCTCCCTGCCTGTCTTCCAGTATGGAAATCTCAGGATTCTGCTGACACAGCAAAACTAACAGCAACCTCTGCTGTTTCAGCTGTGGGTTTCCACTCTGATCTGTAATCAATAGGAACAAATCGGGCAGCAGGAAACAACCACTGCCATTCTGGCGGCTTTAACCAGATCCCATCCTGTGTCTCTGCCAGAAACCAGCTAAAAGCCCCAGCTCGGGTGACAGCAGTGATTCCTGGGCAGCCAGGGACAGGGCCACGCTGCTGCAGCCTCACAAGGTGCTGGCCCTGCCGCCGGGCTGGCAGGGCAGCTGGCAGAGCTCTGCAAGCCTGCAGTGCTCCAGACATTTGTCACAATTATTGGGGATTTACGAGGACAGGGATCCTGTCAGTTGTCTGTAATTTCACTCTGAATGATACCCCTCTCTGTAGGCGGTAGTCTCTGAATTAAGCCACCCTGGAGGGAGAAAGGGAGAAGTCCCCATTGAATGCCTCTTTGACAGACACGCTACCTAAATAAGCTCTCCTGTGAAGCTCCTGAATGCCCGCTGGGGGCCTTGGAGTCAGTTAAGTGTCCACAAAACCCAGTCTCAGCACTGTGACGGGATGGCTGCTGGGCACCAAAGACCGAGCCCAGTCCGCTGCCACCTGGCACATGCTCTGTCTTGGCTACGCCGGAGACCTGTGGGGGTACTAAAACCAAACACAGAGCAACGGGATCCACATTAGTGGATTGTCCCCGCACAGGACTGGCAGCGGCAACCACTAGAAACAGTCGCCTCTGCAAACCTCTGAGCAACACCCCCAAAAAGCGTAGCACAAAACACTTGAAGAAGGAGAGATACCATGGAGAAACAGACAGATTGAGACACTACCTGCAGCTGGCCCATATACACATCCAAAAGCCACACGCCCTGCTTTAATTTGCCTAATATCAGTTTTACACTGTGGCAACACAGCAAGCGCTTTGTTCCCTTTGCTAATTATGAAGACGTAGCTCTTGGAATGAGACCTGATTGCAGGCAATGACTTTTGCTAATGTAACAGCACATCTTTTCCATACCTGAAACTAGGAAGAAGGAAGTACTCCAGGGCAGAATACATAATGGAGTAGAACGCAAGCCATGCACCTCTTTCTATGAAACTATAATCCTAAGGCTCCACAGTTCACACAGTTCCACTTACTGGACTAGAAAGGCAGTTTTTGCACTAGTGGAACTACAGGAAAATTCATTTCATAATCACCAAAAATCTTTTTAAATAGGTGGTTTTTAACAGTTGCATTAGATTTTTCTGGCATTTTTGTTGTAATGCCTCACAGTAATTCTTTCTGCAGGGCAACATACTGAAGAAAACAGTGCCACAATTGCTGCTCTTTGGATCATTAAACTTCTATCTTTTAAAGCAACTGATTCTCGCTAATTCACATTTAACTTTTCATAGATGATTATATGAATTCTTATACCCATTATTTCATGTGTGTTTTCAGTAGTCCCGAGTTTCAAGAGGACATCACTATCACCATAATCTCCTACAGGATATCTATTTGGGGACACTCATTTTGAATGTCCTATAGCATCTACAGCAAAACTAAATTCCACAAATCATATTTCAGTGATATGTATCTACCCAGGGAGACTGGCCAGTGACTGCATATTAATAACAGTAATTAACTGCCCTGTTTTCAAGTGGAAGAACCACCTTGTCCAGCGTACTGGCTAAAGAGAAGTTTTGAAGGGAATCTGAAGTGAAATAAATATGTATTTTGGAGACAGCTTTCCTAGAAAACAGTATCTGAAAGTATTCCAGTTGAATTATCCACTTAGTAATCTGTATTTGCTCACTTAGAGACTGGTTGGCTATATTAAAAAATATTCATGACAACCCTTTTTTTGGAGCTGAAGGAGCTCAAGAGCATTCCTGACTGACAGAGCTTGTACACTGCAGCAGGGACATGGAGCAAGCTTGAAGAGCTCACAGTGCAGGAGAAGAATAGCTGCTATGCCGAGGCAGCATACGCAGCTTAGTAAAACCTGCAAGACCATAGAATCATTCAAGTTGGAAAAGACCCTTGGGATCATCGAGTCCAACCATCAGCCCCACTCTACAAATTCCTCCCCTACACCATATCCCCCAACACCACATCTAAATGACTCTTAAATACAGTAAGGGATGGTGACTCAACCACCTCCCAGGGCAGCCTATTCCAGTGTCTGACCACTCTTTCTGGGAAAAATTCTTTCCTAAAGTTCAGCCTAAATGTATGCTGTTGCAGCTTGAAGCCATTCCCTCTTATTCTATCGCTAATTCCCTGTGAGAAGAGACCAGCACCAATCTCTCTGCAATATCAAGTAGGTATAGAGAGTTAATAAGGCCTCCCCTCAGCCTCCTCTTCCCCAAACTAAACAGTCCCAGCTCCTTCTCCAGGCCCTTCACCAGCTTCATTGCCCTCCTCTCCACTCACTCCAGCTCCTCCAGATCTCTCTTGTTTTGAGGTGCCCAGAACTGAACACAATACTCAAGGTGTGGTCTCACCAGTGCTGAGTACAGGGGGACGATCACCTCCCTACTACTGCTGGTCACACAAATTCTAATACAAACCAGGATGCCATTGGTTTTCTTGGCCACTTGGGCACACTGCTGGCTCATGTTCAGCCACTTGTCAACTAGAACCCCCAGGTCCTTCTCTGCCAGGCAGCTTTCCAGCCAGAACCAGAGAGAGTGGGGCAGGATTGCTGGTCCTGAGTAACGCACAGCTCAGAACAAACAGGATTTTAGTTCGTGTTACTGCCTCATGCAGCTTCTGCCCATCACTGCTGGGCGTCTACAACAAAGCTGTTGCCTACTCCCCATGCAGCACATCTTCAAATACCCAGGGAAAACTATTGCCCACTATGCATGCTCATAAAGAAGCTCGGGCTGTGAAGATATTTGCAAGTGTTAGGAGGTGTTCTACTACATTAAAAAAAAAAAAAAAAAAAAAGACAAGGAAAGAAAAAAAGTGTGTGCTGTCTTTACAGACAGATTTTCCTTCTCAAATTTCGCTTGAGCTGCATATGGCTCTGTAAAGAGCCATCCTTTTCTAAGCATCCTGGCTTTGACAACCACAGTCCAGATTTTAACACTGCAAACAATTCAGCCACCACAGAAATTTCTGCTAATGAGGAAATGTGCCAGTGTACTGTATCATTTTGCATGGGAGCAGGAGGGAGAGCAGAAGGGATGCAGAAGGTCTAAGCAAGGCAACAATTGAAAGAAGAACTCATAAGGTTGTGCCACAAGAGTCTCAAAAGCGCTCTTCAGCTTGCAAGGTGAAATGGCCATAGTGGGACTAGTGTGGATGGGAGCACAATTGACTGGATTAGTTTGGCAAGTCTTAAAACATCTCTCTGAACAGAAAGAGTTTAACTAGGCACCAAGCTGAAGTAACACAGCAGCTGCACCATCCCAATGACTGCACACAGGTAAGCTATGGGATGCAGTGATGGCAGCAATGAGGCAGGAGGTCTGAACACAGTCCCCCAAACAATTATGCATGTTATATCCAAATACCAGAAACATTCAGTCATGAAGGAAATGTAGACACAAGGAAAAAGTATTAGGGTCCCCACCACTAGGGTTTCTTTGGTTTTGTTTTGTTTTTACCCTTGGGGGAAAAGGGCAAAGGCTTATGGTCAGGCAACTTTACAAGGACAGTATAAGGAAGAAAGGAATTTCATTTGTTTCATCTAAACCCCTCTGGGCAGAACTGGCATTAGACTGCAGTGAAGTATGCCACATGCCTCAATGGGAAAAAAGCAGATGGTGATGATAAGAGGATGAATATTTCTGCTTCCCATCTCTGAGTGCCCCATTTATTCCTAACTACTCCTGTTCAGCACAGCACATATTGCTCCTCCCTGAGCACAGCCGACCCACCATAAACATTGGCACAATCAGATTCTGAGACCACTGGGGTCTTGGTTCCACCACGCGTGAAAATGACCTTATTGTCTTTCTGTGTTTTCTAGCTATAGGTACAAATTTTAGGAGACATACACTAGGTTAATGAAAATAGCTTGCTAACGAATAATGACCATAGGAGAAAGGGTGAGCTTTATGTTCTTACCTAAATTTAGAACAATGACATGATTAGTTATGAGCTGTTTCCAGAGGAACAAGGGAGACACCAAAATCTGTGCCTGACAGCTGTGGTTGCTGACATGCCAAACAAGGCAGTCACCGTCAAATAAACCTGTGAACAACCCAGTTGTCAGAGGCCAAGCATAGTCCACGGCAGCGCTCCTAGACACCACCTAACTCAGGTGAAAAGGGGTGGTTTCACTAATGGAGTATGGCTGCCAGTAGGAGCTGATGAACAAAGTTAAGTTGCTTGCACCATCTGTTACCTGTCAGTTTTTCCACAGTTTGTTCTTGGGTAGTGTGTAACTGGCCGAGCCGGAGGACGGATGCTTTAGTTTAGTTAAGTTTGTGCCAGATGTGCTGGCAGCTCTGTGCTACATTTTCTTTTCCTCCTAACTGACAGTTGAGGAAACTTGACAGCATTTTCTATCAGCTGTGGCATTGCAGCTACATTCTTTCCTGCTCTGAGGGCTGCCAATTTCTCTCCAGAAACCCTGAGAAAGATTCATTTTCTGGGAAGTTGATGACATCCAAGCCCTGAATCCATGCAACTCATCCACCCCTGCTCCTGTTTCCTGAAAGAGCTGTTTTCAGCTCTGCACTGTGTCAATGGGCTGTGAATCAGGGTTAGCTCTTAGTGGTCAATCACTAGCAGAACACGGTCTCAAAACTCAGCTCTTTCCTTTACTGCAAAGTCCCAACCCAGCACCATACAGCAAAAATAAAGCTCATCTTCGGTTTCTGAGTCTGTTTTTACAGCAACCTCCCAGGAACCACTGCTGAGCCAGTTCCATGGCTCTCTCTCACCCGAAAGACAAACTTCCATTTTGGATGTCCTGGCAGGATTCATGGCAGTGTGACTTTTAGTACAGCTGCCATCTATCCGAGACCCCAGAGCAGGGACCTGCACTTTCCTGTGGAGGAATTTAAGTTGCCATCTGATGTGGAGACGAAATTGCAAGGCGGAAGGACCTAGTTAACCTTGTGATGGAAGCAGTGTGCCTGCAAAGATGGAGAGGAAGATTTGCTGCTAATTCGTATGATTGCTTTCTGGGTTTTTCTCCATGCCATCCCATGGGACTTCACTTACTGATAAGCACGAATTTCATTTCATTCACACTTCAAAATAACTTCAGTGAAAATCAGTTCTTTGCTGTTTTCAAGGAAAAGATCTAACCAGAATCACAAAGCTGAGTTAATCCAGAAATTATCTGCTATATTTCCAGGTAAAAATTGTAAGACCAGAAAGAGCATTTGGTCACCTTGCCTGACCCACTGCATCAGACAAATTCCACGCAGCAGCCCTTCACACCCGCCTTGTGCTCTATTTCCACTTATGCTGGGCTGAAAGGTCTTGCAGAAAAAGGTGTCCGACTTCAGATAACATCAGGAGATAGAGAAGTCAACACTTCCAGCGGCAAATCAGCCCCACTGTTGGAGATCTGGGCCTTATTTCTATTTGAATTTTTCTGGTTTCAGCTTCCAGTTACTGGTTCTTGTTCTGGCTCTGCCTGATGGATTAAACAGTCATTCTTTGCACAATGACTGCAAAGAGAAGTCAAAAGAAGTGAGCATCTTCGCTTACTTTAGGTACTCTTACTCCACAAATATTTTGCCTCTTGCTCTTGTTTCTGGTAAGTGCAGCCACAGAACTTCAAGTCTTTTGCTACATGGAATATTTTTCCATTTGTAGATTACTTCTTATGGCCTTTTACTCCGTATTGTAGTTAGGGCCTGCATTCCTTGTTTCAAAAAAAATATGGGCATGTAAAACCTTTGTTATCACACTTGTCCTCAGGGTAACCTTGGGCAGAGGAACAAAAGACAAGAACCATCTCTCAAAAAAATATGTATTCCTGGGAACAATGTCTGACCTCCTTCTCTTTCATTTGTACTTCCTTCCTTCCCAGAAACAACTTAGCTTTTCTGTCCGTATCTTCTACAGCTCCTATGCTTACTCAACACACACTTCACATATAAATGAAGCTCACTCGAAGGCTGGGATGGAGAGCAGTCCACATAGGAAAAATCAATTATAAACCTAGGTCTATGTCTGACAGTTCAGTCTTTCACAGAAAATGTTTAATGAGAGTATTTTTCATGAAATATAACAACTGTAATTCTTACTATAGCAATTTTGGTTTGTATAGTATCAGTCCTGGCAAGATTTCAGAGGTTGCTACCCATGGTCTTTGTCCTTGAGGTAAGGAATGGCTCATACTCGCTTTTCATTATAAGAGCTAAATGTGACATTTGTATAAGCAGCATGAGAAGAGATCAGTGTTTATCATTAGCGCCCATTAGACCTCTGCCATTCCTGCGATGACTCAGGTGAGAGGACAGTCTGTCTGTCACCCACGCTGGAAACCAACAAAGCACCGGTGCAAGGAAGTCTCATGGGGTGCCAAGTGCAGTCCTGAGGTTGCACAGCTCGAGGCTCACTGCACTGTGCTGGTGAGAGGGGACACCCAAGCAAAGGGTGTGTTTGAAGCCCCTGTTTTACCCTGCAGTGTGTCACACTGCTGGAAACCAGCTGCAGCCTCTGAGGATTTTTACCTTGGCCTGAAACTTAGTCTCTGTGGAACAGGATGCCGCCCAAGAACTTACCCCATGTGATAGTAACACAGCACAAATTGGGGAAGAAGGGATTGTACTAAAACAGCAGGCTTTGTACTTGTCTTTACAGGTTTCAGAGAGATGGGAAGAGAACCCTAGGTGTGCAGGGTCTAGGGACGACAGGCAAGCTCCAAGTCTGGGGCAGTAGAGCTGCAGGCAAGATCTCTACCAGGGAACAAAGCAAAGGCTGATGGTACTGGCACAGCCAAAGAACAACAAACTCCTGAAGAGGAGAAGCTATGCGAGACCTTGGAGCGTAGGGCCCAACAGAGCAAACTGGATGAGAAAGCTGAAAGAGAACCAGAGCAGGATATGAAGAGGCACCAATGACCTCCTGACAGCAAGGGAACAAGCCTCTGATCCAGTGATATCTTGATTATAATGGCAACTTTGACTAAGACAGACTGAAAGACTTTCACACACATTTAGCGTCTGAAGGAAACACTGATTGTAGAAAGACTTAAACCATTCATCCCTTCTCCAGCTTCTTCTGCTGAAAGTTGAAAGTAGCCCTGGATTCAACAGGGACAACAATGGAGATAACATGCAAAGAGGAGGGAGGAAGGAGCCGAAATCTAGCAATCAGGATTATCATGACAATTTCAGCCAGTAATCAGTAAACGGAAAGTTAATTCTTGCTACTCCCCCCCCTCCTTTCACCATGGCTCACCCAGCTGTTCATAAATTGATAACCACAGAAATGAGCGTGAGCCAAGCCTGGGTAGTTGGTATTCACACAGTATCAAAGGAACGCATTTGCATTCTTTGCCAGAAAAATCAATTTACCTTGATTGATGATTGAACTTCAATAAGTTCTTTAATATTTTGGTCATTAACTGTGATGCCATAACAGTGTCACCAGAGCGCTATTGCATTTCACACCAAGGCTCCTATTAGATGCACTGTGTAAGATGCCTGAACTTCTAATGGAGCCCTTTGAAATATTGATAATCAACATATTTCAAAGATGATCCTTCGAAATAAAGCTCAGCCTGCCCAGGACACTTTATGAGCACAGTGATTCTTGTCACAGGAGAGGTTGGGCAGTCCAGGTAGACAGCACATGGTGCTGCTCAAAGCAGCAAAGGCCTCACCTTCTTCTCACTGCTGGTTTTGTCATCGGTTCACTTTTTCCTTGCCAATAACATTGAAACATTGCTTCTGACTACAAACCCTGCTCCTGCTTCAAAATGACCTGCAGTAATTTCATTTTCCCCCTTAGTAACATTTCAAAATGAGATCAGCAGTAATACTTCTCTTTATGCATTGGGCTAAATGTAGGCAGATCTAAAACAACCTTCCTTATGATAGATATATGGGTAAAGTCAAAGAGCTAGAGGCACTTAAAGTGCTATAAAAGGAAATAAAAGGGAAAAAATAAAAGACACTGTTGGTTTTTTTCAGTTGAAAAATAATTGAAGAAAATCAAGAAATAGTAGTTAATGCAAGCAGCAAAAAGGAGCTTCAGGGCACCAGGTAGGTGGCCTTCAGTTCCAACAGCAACCTCAGCATTGCACTGCTGTCCTTGCTTTCATTCTGCTAAGCAGTGACACACTGACTATTTACTGTCAGGAGAAAGCATCAAGCTGTTCCTGCTAGAGATACGAATGCCAGTGAGGCAAAATCTGTCCCTGTGCAACATCTCCTTATTGTACTGGAGCAGCACACCCCAAGCCTATCAAAGTTGAACCCCTGGCCTAAAGAGATGGCAGATAGCTCAGGTACACCTCTGCTGAACTGAGTTAACTCACAAGCAAGGTAAATTAGCCAGAGCTTATCTCCAAGCTATCAAAATAAGACCGTTTTTGAGAGCAAATGTGAGCACTTGTATACTGAAATGCTTTGTTTGGTGTAGGTATATCCCCAGCTCTACAAGGATACAGCCAGCTTGCTTCCAGTTACACGTGAGCACGGCAAGAATATGAAAGACCAAGGGAGAAGCCGATAACATTTCAATACTGTGTTCAGAGGTGAGACGATTAATGAAAGTGAGATAGCAGTGCATCTATTAAAACAAGGGGACAGTGGGAACCTGCACTCTGCTCCTGCTGCACCAATTGTCTGTCGAGTGGCTGGTAAGAATTAAAATTGTGCTGTCAACAGTCTAAGTCTCGCATGATTACACACCTTTAAAGCCAATCAGGAAGAAAATAAATTCAGAGTGTGTGGCAGGAGTTGAATAGGGAAGATATTACAACAAGCCTCCATTACCTCCTAAGAGCTGGTCAAATATTAATCACTACAAAATCTCTTGACAAAACCAGTGGCACGATTCAGCCTTTCCAGACATGCAGAAAGACAGAACATGTGTGTGAGGATCACGGGATCTTCCCTTTTGTGCTAGACAGCATACCAAAGTGTATCTCACCTCTCCACTGGCACAAACACAGAGATGACGCACCATCCACAGCAAAAATACATGCACCGAACGTGGATCAAGGACCTTTCCTGGCCGGGGGACCTGCTGCTGAGGCTCCACTCATGGGAGGGGGTATCCTCTGTGGTGGAGCTGACCTCCCCAGTCCTGGCAGCCCACTAAGAGTAGTCAACGCCTACTATTATGAGCAAGAAGGAAATTCTCCTATTTTATCTAGATTTTCTTTTTCCCCTTTGGAACAGTTTAATTCCTCCTTTATACAAACCTGCAAGAGGTGGTTAGCTGTTTGGCTTTTTTTTAATTTGTTGATTGTCTTTGGTGTTCTCCAATGAGAAAGTACAGATACCTTTGTTTTCGCATCTCTGCATATTAACAGAATATTCAATGAACTCATTTAACACTTCCCAGTGATCTACAAAATAATCCTTTGTGTTTCTGAAATGTGGCTATAGGCAGAAAAATGACTGCATCATTTTTTTAACGTAACTGTTCTGTTCCCTGTGCGCAATCAGTCATGTCAGCTCACTATATTAACAAAAATGAAGCTAAACATCTTCTTATCCTATTGTTTTGCAAAATAAATGTAGCTCTAGGAGAGGAAGCTGGCACCTACTCTGGCTCATACATCATTAATAGAATTATATGTAACATTTTGAATCAATGTATTGCTGAACTAATACGCTGGTTTTACACCCTGTTTTCCATGGAGCAGTGGCTGTAGCAGAGAGATCACCACCAGCAAACTTCTCATTCTGAAGTCAAATGACTTTCTTCATCACCATCTGGAGTGAAAGATGGAAATAACAAAACACACATACACACCCTTACAAATAAGACAAGCTCTGTAGGGGCAGTAAAAAAGCAAGGTTTTCTAAATAGTCACCACGTATGTTCAAGGAAAATGCTTTAAAAAGAGCAAATAGATTGATTTAGGGAGATGCACTCTGAATCCAGACACATCTCCAAGCACACTGACGTGACAGTTTCTCTGAAACAGCTTCCTACCGAGGTGTTCACACACTGAGGCAGCTGCCAGGGGTGACAGCAAGATGGTTCTTGATTCAGCTTATTTTGGCTGAGCCTGTGGGTGACTTCCACCATATTTTCTCCCAGGTTTCTGCATTAACTGTATGAGGAATGCACCAGGCACTGAAGCTGACAGAGACTTATAGCTCTGAAACAGAGATAGTTACAGCTGCACATACATGCTTCCTTTCTTATTAAGGAAGAAAAAAGTGCTGCTATTTACCCTGTTAAGATCCCTAAAGCAATCCCTCAGTCAGCCTGAATAGGCAGCGTGCCTCTTCTGTGTCCTGCCTGGCCCTCTGAGGTGCAACCACACCTAAGAAGTGCATGGGCTCCCTTCCCCCAGGGAGTGTGTCCTGCCACTGGGCTTTGAGTTGACCTGGAAAGGTCACCACACAACCCCAGCTCTTATTTCCCCATGAAGCCCTTTGGATTACCTCCTCCTCTTGTGTCAAATTGTCCAGCAGCTGACCACTGGAGCAAATGAGCCTTTCAGTGCTAGAAGGAGGCTCAGCTCGGCGTGCAAAACCACCCCCCAGGAGGGGACAAACTCTGCAGGGCTGTGGTCTGACTACACAGAGAGGCCAGCCCAACTCTAAGGGATCATCCCAGTGAGGAAGATTAGCCTCAGTAAGCAAGACAAGCCAAAGCTTGAGGAGCAGGAGATGCAGTGCCAAGAAGTGAGTTTTCAGATGTGCTAACAACAGCAGCAACTTGTTGCCAGACAGAACTGTGATTTATCCAGCAAACTTAGCTATGTATACAGACTTTGGCTGAGGATGTAGGGGAAGGGGGGGAGAAAAGCAAAAAGACCTGCTGGCTCCAGCATGAGTACGAGCAGACACGTGAGCACGTGTGTGTGTGTGACAGCGAGAATACAGTTATACTCACAGTGAAGATTTTATCCCCGATTTCTTCAGTTGAAAACCACCACCACTTATTTTCTCCTTTGGTTACATCAAACTTGGCATTTTAAAAGCTTGGGATTTTTTGTTGTTGTTTTTGGTTTTCCCCCCTTTAAACTGAGTGCTGTTTTGAATTTGTTTTAAGATGAATGTTGCTTTCATTCCCGTCACCGGTTCCTAGCCTGCATTTCTGAGCCTTTGCTGCATTTTCACTACGTTTAGCACTTACTAGGCAATTATCACTGAGTCAGGTAGAATGACGGCATTTTTACAGTTCAAGCACACAGTTCTGCATTTCAGGGAGCTGATTTTTAAACTACTTAAATGTTAATAGCATCCACCTAATTGTACAAATCAGAATGTCACCAGCTAATCCTTGTGCTTTCCAGCTGATTTCTGTCAGCTGCTCTTTTCCTTTAGTTATCAATGTCAGGATATATTTTTGATCACAATTATTAAAGTGAGGTCAGAAATACTTTTATTTGTATTCCTAGGTGCTTGCATCTTTCTGGTTTTAAACCTCACCAGCCCATCATTTGTTACACAAGCAGAATCTCAAAGCAAGTTAAAGCAGCACAGGGTAGAATTCGTTTTTACTGCAATCCTCCATTTTCAAAACAACCAGTACATGATTGCTACAGTTCTCTGGGGAAACCAGCTTAAACGTGCGTCCATATTCGCCCTGTATTTCAATTCAAAACATTATATAGCATCCAAAATATTGGTGTGTGAGAGAATGGAGGAATGTCCATTTGGGATCACAGGAAATAAAACACCTTCCTCTGCCTCCTCTCAGGTTTTTCTTTATATTCATTAAAATGGAATTTAGACTTAGAAAAAAAATAAAATCTCTTCAGACAGTTTCAAGGCAACCGTAGCTCTATTACACCACTTTTCCTCTACAAGAAACTATTTCAGCAGAAGGGTATGAGGAGATCCTTACAAGCCAAAGTATGCTGCTGTAATGGGAAATGATGAGGGAAAATGGTTTCAAAGAAAATCTATTACTATTCCCTGGTGATGGCCAAATAAAAGAGCAAATGCTATTGCCACTGAGTCACAAGAAAAGGGAAATTAAATAGAGTTCTGTTAATGTGCAGATTTTGACATGCAGCTCCCCAGGAGGAAGGGGTACAGAAATAGTAACTGTCAAACAGTCATTTATTAATAGCTAAGTTTGTTATACATCTGCTCTGTGTACACAGACTCTCCCACCAACTCCACCAGCCTGGTCTGTGGGAAAGGGGAGGGCAGCGTGGCTCCACTATGAAACAAGTACAAAAACAACCCCAAAGCTGGTATGCAAAAGTAGAAAGGCCTGAGAGAAACAATACAGGATCCAAACAACAACAAAAAAAAGCAGCATAGACAAGGCAAGAAGCGGAAAATCCAGAATGACCTAATGCTGTCACAAAAGTTCTTGGAAATGAGGAGATAGCAGAACTGAATAATAGAAAAGTACGTCTGATAAATAAGGGAGAATGGAGCCCCATTTAGGTTTCAAGCGCTTGAACTGCTCAGCACTTTTTCAGAAAGAAGTACAGGAAAGAAAACTCAGCTTTTAGTTTTAATGCCAACGTGTTCTGGGAATTAGCTAACAAATTTACTATATCAATTGCAATTATTTTAAAGTCTGTAGAGAGCTAAGCCACCTGAGAATCAGAAAAGCAGTAGAATCTACTGCAAGAAGAGGCAAAAAGGGTGATCCAAGAATTGTTGCCCTGTAAAAACGTAAAAGAACAAATACGAGCGACAAACCTGCCTATGTTGAAGCACCAACAGGAACCCAGTGTTCATCAGGGATACAAAAACAACAGGTGAGAAATAAATCCAACCTTTTTCTTCTGGTTGGACTACAGTCAATAGAAAAGTGTGCTATAGCACTTCACAAAAGCCCATCCCCAAAACCGAAGCTGACTGGATTAAATCCTGGTGGAGATGTCTGAAAACTTACTGTATGTCCATAACTAAAAGGTAAGGATAAATGATAACACGCTACCCCTGAGACTGGTGTTAGGGACAGATCTTATTTAACATTTTAATTAATCTAGGAATAGGGAAATCATCGTTAGTCACATGGGGAAAACCCAAGTGGCAGGTTATAATTAACCACTAACCCACCCAGAGACTCAGGGGAGGAGGCGGCATCTAGAGTCTTCTGTCCTGGTAACCTGCACATCACTTATATTGTCCTTAAGGTTATAAGATGCTTCAGAATACACCATATTTTCACCCTGCTTGTTCTGACCACGGCTCTGACTTCTACTGTCAAAATACACTGCAATGAGAAATGAGGCAGCATATATATTTCACTTCGTGTCTTTAGCTGGCACGTAGCACTGATACAAGCTCTTAAAGAGTTCACCGAATTGGTCAAACGTCAGGATGCAGCAACATTTGTATCTTGAATTTGCAAAGATGTGGGGCTTCTTTTTTGATGAAAAGCACCTGTAAAGTGCAGGGTTATTGTGCTCCCTTTTGCCATTTCTTGGATAAATGTCATCATTTTTAATGCTACCAATCTTCTTCTGTAGCCTGCAGGGGAGATTTTCTAAGGCAAAAAATGGCTTGTAGGTGCTTAATTCCCATTAAAAGCCACTGGGGAGATAAGTAGGAAGCTGCTATTGGAACCTTCAGGAAAGAAGTCTTCCTCCAAACCATTGTTATCTACCCTTTCAACACCTGAAATAAGTCACTGATATAATATATGTTATTAAAACAAGAGATGTTTGAATCTGCAATAAAATCACTCTGTGGCCCAAGAAGTAGCTTTTTGGCATCCCTGTGCAAGTATGCCGAATGAAGTGAGACAAGATGCACTCTAATTCCGCTTTTAACAAGATCTCTATTTTAGGCAATGTAGTATGAGAAGGTGGATGTGTCATCTATCTGACTCAGCAGAAGAGCCTCATTTAAAAACTCCACAGCAAGTCTTGACTGGTATTAACGAATGCTTGCATTTGGTTTAGAGGTGAAATATTGTGTACATAAAATTCAAGAGCACAGAGGCCATCAAAGAACAAAAGACCTCTGGCCAAGGGTTCTACTATTGCCAATATTCTTCTTCCTGTCTGCGCGGTTGGTATCCACTCGTGTCTTGATGTTTCCAAGGGACCATTTTTGCTCTGGATGCCTTGGTCTTCTTTTGATGGTCTCAGAAAAAGTCAGCCCTCCTTCCCCATTCCGTGGGGAATATGCACTTCCTCAGACCATTTCACAAGTGGTAGGTGCCACAAAAAGAGCACGTCACACAGTCTGATCTGCTCTGTCTCTGTATCCCAGGGAACCTTCACCACTACTTCTGTGTTTCTCCTGTGGCACTATTCATCAACAGATCTCCATGGTTTTACAAAGAGGGTGTACCACGGTCCCCTTTGACAGACAAACCTGGAGACCCGTGAAAGAAAGTAATTTTGTACAGTCGCCCAAGAGATCTCTTGTGGAGTCAGGAATACCCTTCACAGTCTCCAGGGATCCAATCCGAACCTTGGAAAGAGGCAAACACCATTTTATGTCTCTAGCTCTCTGCTGAGTCTGCTGGGAAGAGGGCCACTGTGATGGCAACTCTTATGCTGCAAGAGGCAGCACCTGCTGGAGCAACACGGAGTCAACAAATTCATTTTGGACAGCTAATACAGAGAGATTTGCTGTTAACTTTTAATCAGTAGCAAGTTAAGACAAATTGGAAGCCATGACCTACAAAGAAAGGCTCTGCAAATCCCCCTGCTAGCCTCCCAAGGATGGTAGCTCCCCTGGTACACAGCCTTGATGAACGGATCCTTTTACAAGGTCTAACTCATTTAATCAGTCCCTCTCCTTGCATTAACCACTTCTGCAAGGGTATCTTTCCTGTGCATATTGCTTAAGTTAGGTCAAAAACCTGCTCTTGTTTTCAAATCCACATTCACGATGAAAGCTCCAATCTAAGACTTCAATTCTTCTGAGGCCTTTTCAGTTATAAGCACTGCAAATAATTCTTTTGCTTTTTCTCCCTGCCTGCTAGAGGGCTTCCTCCCTAAAGCACAAAACAATTTTCCTTGCTGAATTCTCTCCGTGTGTCTCCTCCATATGCGGCAAAACAGCCCGACACGATGGGCTGTGTCGAGGCGCACAATGACCAGACTCCCTTTGAGCAAGAAGCTTCTGTTCTCAGCAGAAGGGCCGAGCCCCAGGTAATCCATTCACTCCCTACCTGGCAAGGGAAGCAGCAAAAGAATAATTCACTGCACTTGTAACTGAAAAGCTGTCACACAAGTACAGAACTCAGACTTGAGCCTTCAACAATGAACTTCAATTTGAAAATGGCACCGAGTTTTGACCCAGAGCGAACAGCTTCCCTTGACGAGGCAGACAATTAGAGAGGAAAGAGCAGCCTCCGAGCCTTCAACTCACGACCAGGCCGAGCCGCTCCCCGGTGGTGGCAAAGAGAGAGCCGAGGTGTCCTTCTCCCCGGCATGCCCAGCTCCAGGGCAGTCACGGGGCAGAGCTGTGAACTACAAAAGCCCAGTCACCACTTTTGGGTGGCCTGGAAGGACGTCTGTGCATAGCAGCGCCGGGCAGACAGGAGCCTGCTGGCTGGGGCACCTTCTCAGAGCCCCGCTGGCACAGCCGCAGAGCCGCTTCGCAGCTGCACGTGCTGCTCTCCCCTTTGACTGCAAATATCCTTCATTTCAGCAGCACGTCTCCTAACCCTAACGGCCTTTCCTAAATGTGATTTTCAAATGTTTATGTTTCCTTCTTTTCCCCACGGTAATTTTCGGTGCTTTGAACGGTTTCAGGGATTCAGCTACATAAATAGATACCCTAATCTTGTAACAACATACTAGATTACATAATTGCGATTAGGATGGGTAATTACACAGTGCCCATGTGAGACAGACAGCTTCGACACTCCACATCACTACCGTGTCAAAATATTTTATTTACAGAATATCAGAAGTAGTAACTCCACAGGCTACACTGTATTTTACTGTAAAATGTTATATTTTTTTTTTGATATGGCTATACAAAAATAATAATTAGAAAAGTCCTTCAAGTGCTTGTATTCTCTTTCTGTTTTGGTAAGAAAAACCACATTGTTGGGGTCCTCCCTAGTACAGAACATTTCAGCACCAAGCTGGTTTTCACAGCCCTGGTATGAGTGCTGCTGTTTATTGTAGAAAAATTACTAGACTATATTATAATGCTTTCCTGAAGTAAAGCTCACAGATGAAGTAAAAAAAAAAATAATAAATTAGACATGGTAGATATTTTTGTCAAGGTATTTAGCTCTCATTTTGATCTGCTGATGACCTTTTAATTGAGTGAATCACAACTACATCCTAATGCCAGCGCTTATTCACCAGCCATGAAAACAACCTGGAACAGCATGCAAATTTTATTTTTGTTTTCCCTCACGACCTCAGATTTATACTACTTAGTGCTACATCACGGAAATGTCAAAAATCACAAAGACCCTGCGTAAGGCGGTGAAGAATGCAGAAAAAAGCTCTCTAGAATTTGGTGGGGGCAGGAGATCGGTACAAATTACATCAGGTGGTTTTTTTTGGTTTGGTTTTTTTTTTTTTTTTTTTAAACAGCCGGCATTGCAAGGAAGGAGATAAGCTTAAATAACACTGTGAACCGGAGTTACCCTGCCTGCCGACATGAGAGCCACTTTGCAAAGACTCAACTCAGGAAGCCCAAGCAAGGGTGCAGCCCAGTATCAGAGATGTCACATTAGACTGCTGTACTGAAAAAAAATAATGGTGCTCACTGACCCCAAGTGATCCGACATGGGCTTAATTGTATATTTACTTCACATACAAACCAGCCTGGGTTAGTATTTTCTACGCAGCTAACCTGGAACTTTGTTAAATAATCATGGAGCTGCATGAATACTGAAATGACGATCCTCTAATCACTGTCACACTCAGAGCATCACATGAATTTTTGAATCGACCGTGACAAACACACATTAGAGGTTCTCACAGTGATCTGCTACTTAAGTTAAAATACATTTTTCGGAGGTTTTACAAAGTTTAATTGCACAGGATGAAACATGACACCTAGGCATTTGATTTATTACTAAGCATGGCTCTATATTAGTGAGACTGCAGAGCATACAGTGTTGTGGATTTATTTTTACTCTGTCATGACAGATGGACCCAGGCAGCGTTTGGTAAAGAGTGCGTGCAAGTGTGCAGACACATGCTGCAGGTGGGATCCTCTCTGCTGCCTCCTCCAAGCCAAGCTGTTGTACTTGAAAACAGCGCATTTGAGATGACGAAGAAATCATCATCATCATCTACGTTTTTGAAATGGCAACATAGATTTCAATCTTCTCTATACAAAAAACCCCTCCGTCCTGACTAGAAAAGGATTTAAGCCTTCCAGATTTAATAATAATCCTTGAGCATTGGTGACAACCCTACCCTACAATAGGTGTACACGGCCCATGCTGCAGTGGTGCACACAACTACTCCATGGAGGTAATGGTAGATGCAGCAAGGTAACAGGCTGCAATCTCAGCCTTCCAACCTATACCTATGCTTTAGTTTGGTTTCCCCTAACCCCATACAGCAGTGGGTACCCCACTTTGTGCTCTGCTCTGTACCTTCCAAGAGAGTACCACATGGTGCTTTCTCTTCTGGAAGCCGCACATGTAGGCATAGGTAGGTCTGTGCAAGCCGGGCAGCAGAGAGCAGGATGTCACAGCACCCAGACAACGAAGTGAGCAGCTGGCAATGGCAGCTCCATCCTGCTGCCTGCAACCAGAGAGATTCCTCCTGTGCCTTTGAAATTCAGGTTTTCCACTTCTAAACCAGCTGGCAAACTATTGTGTTGGGACTCAGAATACTGACATAGGTGTCCTTGCCCCCAGCACCTCCTGAGCACTGCAAGGACCAACCAACACCCCCACCGTCTCCTCTAAGGAATGGCATGTGGGCTTGTTAAAGGAAACTCCATGCTACTGGCACAGCAGGCAGCATTCCCTGCCAATGGCCTGTGTTGTCCATTGCCCTCCCCTGCAAGAACTTTACATTCTATTTTGGCCTAGCTTGTGCATAGCAAGGCTGTGTTGGTTCCCCTTGCATCAACCCGCAGCACATCCAACCTCCATGGCCGCGCTGCACATCCAGACCAGTGTCACACCTGCCTCATTGATGGCAGCATGCAAGGAAAGTGGGGTTTTGTCCCATACCATGGCAGGACTCTGCACTATTTCCACTTATGAAGTCGCCACACTGATGGCACGGTCAAAATGCCAGAGCAGACCCTGCCGGCAAGGGCCCTAAGTAAGAACCTGGATGTGGCCACGCTGGCACAGCTCTCTCGATGGCCCCTGTTACAAGGGGACACTTGAGCACAGACCACCCTGCCTTCTGCTAAGCAGAGGCAATATTTGGCAGCTGTATTTCTGTCTTTCCTATTTATTTCACCCTTGTGGAAAATCCTCCATGACCTGCTCTGCCACACCCCTGGAGGCATTAGTCACAGAGTCCCTCCAATTGGGACAAATCTCGAGTCACCATTTCATGCAAACTTCCAGACAATGAGGATTTCTTCAGCATGGACTGTATAGGATAATTTTGAACTGTTATTCTGTGATTTATGAGAACTGTGTTTACTACTTGAGAAAAATGCTTTTAAAGCTGAATTCTCACACGCTTTAACGTATTGTTGACAGCTAGCAATACCCTCTCTCCCCATTTGTTTTCTGAGCTGACACTAAGCCTTCCTACAAAGCTAATTAAATCACCAGGAAAGGCATCTGACAATGTCCAACAGGTTCAGAAATGGACTTAATCAAGGCCTTTGGCACCAACTTCACATTTTTCTGAGGAGAAACTTTATATTAAATCTCCTTGAAATCAAGTGCTTTGGACTGGCCCCTTTCCAGTAGCTCAAGACATCACTGCCCAAACTTAAGGAGTGCTTTGTTCCAGCTGGAAGCAAGCTTAAAGCTAGATGAAATGGAGGTGGGAGTAAATCTCTGTATTTCAACCAAACAAAATGACATCCACTCTACCCTCTACTTTTAACAGAGGCCAGAAAAGGGCATAAACTCAACAGGATCAGAATCAATTTTCTATTGGAAAAACTACTGTTAGGTAAGATAGTTCAGTCTCGTATTCAGCAGTGTTTTACCATTTCAGTGTACTCTCGATGACTAGAAAAAGCTACAGTCCCCCAGTAACATATTTCTGGCTTCCTTTGACAGAGGGGCACTGGCTTTCTGCCTGGAAGCAAAGGTGCAGGCTACACCAAGAGCCAGGAAAAATCACTGAAACAAATGTCCATGGTAATCTCTGGAGCTCGAGTAATCTCTCAAATTCTCAGGCCAGTTCAGATGCTTACTGCTCTTTAAGTGTTGAGTTCTTTATGGTTTGGCTTTGTGCATATTTTATACAAATGTTGACAAATACTAAACCAGAATTGTAACATTTCAAGGATGATTCACTGATAAAATGCTCATTCGCAGGACTCTAAGGAGGGGACTGGATGCCATGTTCCCTTTAAAAAATACAGCTGAAGTGAGTATTCAAAGCAGATCTCAGATACGAAGAGCAACAGAAGATAAGCAGTGCATAAGGGGACACTGAATAAGTCATGGAGTCTTACAATAAATATTACTGAAAGTCAGTACTGAGATTCGATTCATAACATCTCTAAGGACATTTATCATGATTACCAACAGATTACGTGCCTTGTTTTGGGGGAAGCTGACTAAAGACTGCTGTTAAAACTATTCCTAATAGCTGATTACACATTTTTACTGATACTTCAGCTTTAATTCTGATCAACATTTGCTGATTTATAAACACTGTTGCCTACTTTAAAGCCTGCAATCAACCCCATTATGCACTAGATAATGAATACACTCCCTAACTTCAGGTAATAGGCAGAAACTCCATTAGACAACAGTTGAATGAAGGGGAGCTCTCTGTGTATCTCTGTCTTCCCAAGTGCTCTGGTGTGACATTCCTACGGTATTTCTAAGAATGAGGCTTCCTGCCAATCACTCTGAACACAAGCGTGAGTCCCTGCTCTTCCCCTGAGGTATGGGCTGCTCTGCTTGCAGCTACACAGATGATGCTCCACAGCTGGACAAAAGAGGAGAGAGCAATTTCAAAGCCTCGGTGAACAGCTTCCAGATTCTTTGCACCAATAGGCGCTGGGGCAGAGCCATACATACACAAAACCAGGGAGGAATGAGAAAAAGCTGCAGAAATGCAACACAAAACCCACTTCCACCTCAGTTTGCCACAATTTAAAATACAGAACAGAATGAAAACAAAATAATTGGATGGACAGATGAGAAAAGCAGTGAATGTCCTCAAACCTCATTCAGAGTGCTCAGAAGAAGGGAGTACATAGTAACAATCATATATAAAACTAGACCTCCACATATCTACCTCCTCTGAGGTTTCCCAGCACATCCCTGGTCTATTAGTTCATCTTTCCAGCAGTCATTCTCATTTTCCGCCACGTAGAAAGCCAAGCACGTTGCCAGTGGATAACAAGCTATAATAATGATTGACGATTACATATGGACAAGGCAAAGTTGAGATTAAGAGCCACATTAAAACAGCACCAGAATTTCAGAGAACTTTATCTGTTAAGAGCTTAGGAATAAGAACGGTAGAGAAGAGTAGTTACAGAGACTACCAAGGAAACCCTTGTTAAAAGGGTTTGCATCCATTAAAGAGCAACAAGGATGCACACAAAGAGAATTAATCAAAAATGGATAAGAACAAGCACTATATATCTTCCCCACGAATCTCTCCTGCTACTAAGTTAGATGCAAATTTGTACAGGCATAATGTGTACCAAAAACCTCCAACTACCGTTCCAAGCAAAACATTATTTAGCCTTAAAATATTGTTTCTAATTTTAGGTAACTACTCTCAGAGGTTGCACTTTTTTTTGTGTTCAGATTTCTGCATTAACAAAGAATGAAACAACGTAGTTCCCAATGCTTCTGCTGCTCTACAGTATACATGCTGCATGCAACACACCCACGACTTGCTCAGCAGAATTCTCTCAGAAAAAAGAGAGAACCCATTTGAACTTGACTGCTTGGGCTTTTATACCATAGCTTTATGGCTCTTAGGGATGATATTAAAAGGCGAGCCTTCTGGTCAAGGACTTCATTTAAAGCTCTAAAAGTCTTCTGCTACAGCAAGTCTTCCTATACTTCACATAACTGCAGGTCTTCTTACATTAACAATTATCTGATATGAACTGAATTCCTAAAGATGAAAATCTCTTCCCAACATGTTTTCCACCTCAGTGAGCTTCATGCAGGCAAGAACAAGTGCTGACGGTAACTCTGAATGTAGGGTGTTAGTGTTTGTAAAATGTACAGGTCTTGCAAAAGATCAAAGTTCCACTTTGTTGGGTCCTGTGTGGTTAAAGGGATGACAGCCTCTTCTTCAAAAGATGCATGGTCCCACAATTCAACAATTTTCTCTTTAATGCCCTTCCTTCCACTCCTCCAGTGTTTAACATAAGAAGGGTTGTTTAAATCATAGCAGCATTGTCAGAAAGTCAAAGAGTTAAAGGTTTCATCATACCATTTATGGACTGCCAGATGCTACAAGCTTGTTATATCCAACTTTGATTAGCTGTAAAATGAATCTACAGACTGATTACTGCTGTTTGCCCAGATCATTTTTCCTTTTTTGGTTTCAGGATTTGTATCTGTCATTCAGCTGAAGTAGCAGCCAAGATCACTGGCACAGTACTCTATTCATCCCTGGCCATTTAGTTTCTGATAACTGTGGTGTAAACACATTACAATAGTGTGAGATCCCTATTGACTGACAGCCACCATTAGGGATATTATATTGTACTGTATTTATCCCATACATCATCTGGAATAGCACCCCCAGGCACTCCCTTCAGAAGAGACATACAACATCGCAGGGAAGGCAGAGGGTCTGCAGAAATCTCAAACTTCTCCCTGCATCACAACACGGTCAGATTCCCTTCAGAGCTCTCCTTTACAACATTTTGCCTTACTGTCACTCAGCTTCATCATGATGAAGGCTGAGAGACCCCTCTCCCACACCACTCTTTTCTCCTTTCAGTTTCCTCAGCTGTTGTCAGTGTAACTGCTGTCCCTGTTGCCCTGCCTGAGGCCCTTCTTCATCGTTCCTCCAGGCTGCTATACATTTCCCATCCTATATTACATTGAAATCCCTCCATCTTTCTTTCATCTTCACCCTGGGAAGTTACTGCACTGACTGTCTCCTGATTAGTACAGTAGCTCCCCTCTTGTTCTCTGACCTTCTAAATCCACCCAAGAAACCAGCAACTATACATTTTCCTTACCTGCTGCCCAGCTGATGCCGTAGGAGCTCTGCTCTAGCTTTTTCCCACAGGAACCACTCTACCAGCTTATGTTTTTCCCACCTTCACATGTTTAAGATCCCCACACTTTCCTGCAAAGCTCTGCCTAAGGCTGTCACCTGCATATTTCTGCACAGAGGCCTTGCTGAACCTCCTTGAATTGGAAACAGTGCCTTTTCCCCTCTTGAGTTTGTTCAGTGTACCAGCCAGGGTATGCAAAGAAAAACTGTGCAGCCAGATACACAGAAAGTGATTTTATGATCCTGTGTAGCCAGATACACAGAAAGAGATTTTATGATCTCGAGGGAACATGAGATCATCAGTCTGATACCTTGTTTCATCGCAGACTGTAAAGCAGCACAGTCTTGCTATTCATACAGAAAATATATGCTTCACAAGATCTCCAAGAGTATCATCCAGGTGTCATTAAAGTCACCCAAAGATGGAGAATTTGTCGCTTCCTGTAGTGGATTGTTCTAAAAGTTACCCACCTTCTCTGCTAGAAACCCGTGTCTTGCTTCCATTTTCCATTTGAATTCACCACAATTTGAAGTTTCCAGCTATTAAGTCCTTCTAATATGTTTTTTCATTTGATTAAGAAACCCTTAAAAAGCCTTTCTTCTCCCGATGAAATGATTTATATACCATAATCAAATTCCTCGCCATCTTCCTATTAATAAGGAAAGCAAATTGATCTCCTCCAGTCTACCATTATTTCACATTTTTCTCAGCCTTAGATTTTGTTTGCACTTCTCTTACCTCCAATTTAACGGTCCTCTTGGAACTCAGAGAAGAGAACTGGATACTCTTTTGCTCTTCCCAACACTAAAGTAGGGGATCTTCCATTACTGTATGTTCCCTCTCAGTCCCAGGACCACCTTACAGTCCTCTCCACCAGGCTGAAGGGCTGGGCAAGTCACATGAAACCCCCAGCTGCATCAAAAAGGGCTGCTTCTGTATAACAGAAAGCTGAATTATTCTGCCCAAAGACTGCGCAGCTTTGTTGCTCTTGGTTTATATAGTTGTGTAAAACCTTACCAGTCATCTTGCTTACATCTGTCATCCACCAATACTACCAGATTTATTTCCCATCTCTGTGATGGAGGTGGTGACTGGAACTGGAGCCAGAGCCAGTCCCCACTAGAAACATCCCTGTTTGATGACTGTCCAACAAAAACTCCTTTTGAGTTCTGGTCATTGATCAAATTTGACACACGACCATTCAGCACTGTGTATTTCAATCAGCTGCATTACGTGAAATGCCTTACAAAAACTGGTATATCACTACTGCAGTGTTATCTATATTAATTAAACTTGCAGTCTCCGAAGATGGAAGCCACACTAACTGGAATTGGCTTGCTAACAACCTAGCTCTTTATAGACAAGACCATGTCAAAATTTAAATAAATAAATAATTAAACACAAACATTAGGCTTAACTAATTGGTCCAACCACTTTCTTTTGAAATATATTAGCAACAGTATACAACATTTCTAACTAGGACTTCCCTGGTACTTCAAGTTTTATTAAACAGGAGCATCCAATTCTTAGAACTGATGATTTATAAATGTGCAGCCTTTGCAGGTGATGTCTAGCACCCCCAGTTTTAAGAATCCAGCACACACCAACATTTGCACACCACACAAACCCAGGTCATCTTGTACCTCTATCAAGAGCAACTGAAGCAGTGATTGAATGTGTTGGAAGCTTTTTCTGCACCACCACTTTGTACTGCAGTGGGCCTTTCCCATCAGGGCCTTGGTGGAATTGCAGGCAGGCTATTCTAGCCTCATGATTACTGTGAGTGATAGGAAAAAGGTGAAGTTGTGGGTGAAAAAAAGACAACAAAGGCAGCTTTAAGACAGGAGGCGGCAATGACAAATAGACAAAAACACTAAGATGCAAGCATAAAAGCCTTGAAGGGAAGGATAAGGAGTTTAAGCTTGCTAGGCAAAGACAGTAAAATGAAATTCAGGGACTGGCATACAGTGACAACTGGCTCAGTGTGCTGGAAAAAGATGTTATTACCAATATTCTGAGCGTGAACACACACGCACATACCTTTCCCAATCCATCTGAGCTTGGCAATTTCTATGTTCTACACTTCTGCCCTTTCCAGAAGTTTGCCATGCCGCCATGCCAACAAAGTGCACAGAAAGCATCACTTGGCAGTGCTTTGCACAATAAGCTCTCCTGGCCTGGGGGCTGTCAAGACTTCCTTGGCTCCTCAGATGAAGTGAACTATCACAGCAGTATTACTTTTGCTCTGCAGAAATACATTACTTGAGTGTTCCGATGACACCATCAGCAAGCTGACTCTGACACCATTCTACATGCACCTGCCTGACATTTGAACCCCATCACACAAACAGGAAAATCTACTCATGGGGGAAAAACCCCAAACACACACTGAATCACAGAGTGTAGAGCCAAGAGCTGTAGAACTTACAAAAAGTTTGCTTCTGTGTTTGATTTCTTTCTTCACATTCTTGTTGCTTGCCATGAGTCGCTCCAAAGCAAGTCAATTCAAGCCCAGCAGTGTCCCGGCACAGCCACCACAGGCTCCTGTCTCATGCCATGCAGGGAACACCCCCCAAATCCTGCTCTCACTTCTCCTGCAACACTCTTAAAAGATGTTTTTCCTTCAAGCATCCAAGTTCCAATTATTAATTGTTTTAATACAGCTTCTCACTTGTACTGCAAGCAGGGAACAGAAGGGGAAAGCTGTCCTTCCTGGCAACACAATGGGGATGCAATTGTTTAGCTTTTCACCAACAAGCTTGTGCTTTTTGCTAACTGGGTGTGAGGGAGAACCTCTGTCATCTTTGTTTTCAGGAGGGGGTTAGTACTCTGGTCCAGTTTTTGGTGGTTTGGGGTCCACCAGGTTTGAGCACATGGGCTAATGACATGTAAATCTCTGAGGATATTTGAAAGAAAATTATCATTCTTTAGTTTTTAAATTGCTATCCCTTGAGAGCTGCTATTCTTCATCGGGTTAAGCATGCGGAGACAAGCTGCCTTCCCTTCTGCCTTCATAACATATTTTTGACAGGTGATGATAATGCTCCCTTCTGAATCACTAAAATAAAATGTTCTCAAGGTATATGCAGGTTCCCAAGTCCTCCAGGATGCAGATGCACATAAACCATATCATGAATTCACAGAGGGAGATGACAGGACAACACTAGCGTCTCTTAGGACTCTCTGTCAGCAGGTGCACTGTGGCAGCACGGCTCCTCATGTCCAGCTCCCAACTAAAGTGCTTTGAGGCACAAACAGATGCCAGGAGATAGAAAGGGAAAGACAGGAGAAATTAATCTTCTTTGCACGTGTTTGGTGCTAGTTACTGAGCTAAGTGCAGGCATGGATATGGGTAAGCTCTCAAACAGGAGCAGGCACAGCCCTGGAGTAGATGGACTGATGGCCTGATCTGACATGGCAGCAAAGAACAGAGAGTACTGAGAGCAGCATGATCCCACAGGGAGCAGCCACAGGAGAGAAGCAGCTGCTACAGCTCTTCTTGGGAACGGGTGAGGAGCAGAAGCTTTTGTGAACACCCTCCTCCTCTCAACCCTGTGCGCTGCTCCTTCAAAGGGGGAGTTTTGATGAGATAGGCTAAAAACATTCCTATATAAAACTGTATGTAATACACCGTTCACATTGCTCCTGACTGGGGGCATAAGCCCCAAGCCTTCACCTGCCTCCTCCATTGATGAAGGTGGTTAATCACTGCTACAGAACGTGTTTTTAACTACGAAGCTAATATCATTAGCAAAAAGGACCACTTCATTTTGGCCTGCTTCAGCCGAATGTGCACATACTCATACACTTGCCCAGCAATTTGTCTTGCATGGGACCACACTCGTTGCAGGCAGGATCACAGCCTCACCTGGCCTGCAAGCACATCCAAGCTCTGCTGAAAAGCCCTTGCAAACGCTCCTGCTGCGTGCAACATGGAAACGTGATCATGCAGTACTTTGCTCATTGACTTTCCAATGCCAGCTTCCCAGGCAAACTTCTGCGAGCACCACTGTTAATTCCACAGCCAACGGGGTAAGAATTGGTGAGGAAACAACACCACCAGTCCATGCAGAGAAATCTTAACTGGTACAGAGCAACACCTGAACCCCAGTCTGGCACCCCAAAAGTGTCAGTGACAGCCCATCCTTCACCAGGAACGTTTCCTTTGCACACAGAGGAATTGCTCACTGAGCAACTCACAACAGAATTTCAGCAGTTTGTGACTCTGGGTTCAACAGCAAAGGAGGTGGTCTGGTTGTTGGAATGAAACAAAGAGGATAAACAAGGTTTTCTGCCTTCAGGTCTGAGTTCTGACAGCATCTCTTCACAGACGTCAAATAAAGCGACATTCCCATTCCATTACAATAAATCACAGCGACACCCACCTCACAGCTGTTACGCAGGTACAACATATGCACTATCCTGTCAATGTGCTTGCAAGCTCCAGGAGGAAAAAAACCCCAAGCACCTAAGCTACCTACGCAGCCAATCTCTAACCCCACCCTCTGAGTTCATTCGGGCGGTTGTGGCACATCATAAAGCCTTGGAGAATGTTGCTAATGCAACAGAAGTCCCAGCAGAAGCTTAGGGCTCACCTCAACACAGGGGTAAGCTTATATTCTCAGAAAAAAGACGGTGAACATGAGCCTAGAACATTCTTTTACCTTCCCTCTTGATTTAATTTTTTAAATTCTAAATGTATGGCTACTCTGAAGAATTGCCCCAGGCTGAGTACCCTTCCTCTTTGAGTGTGTCGTAGCATGGCACAGCTACTCCACAGCCTGAGCTACTGCACCCCATAATACCAATGTGAAATTCTCCAAAAACCATATTCTGTCAATACTACCATGTTGGGTTATCTCATTCATGGCTTTCTGCACCAGAAAAGCTGCTGTTCCTTAGCGGGGATGCAAGATTAAAGAGCAGACTGGAGAAAAACATGCAACCCACAATCACTCAATTCATGTAATTAAAAATTAAACAGCAGACAGGAAAGCAGGCGCATCTCCTCCATGTGTCTGTGTGTGTATTCAGTTTTCAATAGAAACATCTGGTCCCTGACCAAGATATTTCATTCAAAAAAATGCTGGCTAAAAGTAGCTTCTCAACTATTTGGGTGCCTTGAAACGCTCTGAAGATCTGCCAAGGAAGAGTTGGGGTGACTGATGCACACATGGTGCCCACCAGCATGGCACCCCGGTCTCCCCACACATCTAGTCATGGTGCTGGATTATTGATATCCTCTGCAGAAATACTGGCTGGAGAGAACGGTTCTGGCAGTTACACGCCTTTAACGCTTCTTTGTATTTCAAGGGTGAAACTCTGTAAGGAAGGCACATAAAGTAGAAGTATAGAAGAGCAACAGCACAAGAGAATCACTGCTATTTATTTCTCCGCACACCCTCCTCCCCCCCCCTTTAAACAAAGTCAGGCTTCAGCTGATCATTTTGTTTACAGTAGAAGTAACAGAAAAGAGTTTTACTCCTTACAGCCCATTAAACCTGTTTTTCTCCTACTCTTGTTCTCCTCCCCCTCTTCAAGCCTTTAACAAGCCACAGGAATACAAATCAGAAAAAAAAAACCCCAAAATCTCTCTGCTGATGAACTGCTGAGAAAAGGTTTCAACACGGTTGGTATTAACAGTGCAAATTTCCGACCTATTTATATCATGGATAATTGGTGACTAGAAATATTTGCATTGCTAATTTCCCTCCATTAAGAACAAACCCAGGGTCTCAATAATATGGCTTAATAGCTGCATTTAAGTTACTGCCCCTTCCCTGTCTTTTTTTTTTAAGAGTTTTTCCTCTCCACACTTAAGTAAGTTCCTAAACAAAGAGCTCATTCTTTCTTTGCTGCCATTACTACCGAGTTTGCTGTTCTAACAACAAACTTGACTTTCACCAACCTAAGTAGAAAATAGAAGACACAGAGGGTGGCTAAGAAGAGTGGTAATTAAAAATCTGTTACTCTGTGTGTTACCGCTTCCTTATTATGAATTAAATTTAAAAAAGGAAAAAAATTCAGCACACGTTTCCAACGCAGACGGGACCTTGCAAAGCTGAATTCTTGCACGAGACACTTCAGTTTTAAAATTGATGCCCTAGAAAAGAAAACCCTGAGAAAGGTTTGAACAGAACGGTTAAGCCAGGCTTTCATTTCCATGAACACGGACTAACGCAACCCTTTAACTGGAGCTCCCTGAAGGCAGGAATCCGGCTACAGATTGCCACTTGTGGGTGATCGTCCTGCACATAGAAGGCTCCAGAGCTGATTAGGAGGCTGATACGGAAGAGTCTGGAGCCTTACAAAAAGGTAATCAGGCCAAGTGCCTTTAGGGAGAGGGAGAGCACGGAGCAGAGAGCCTCTGACTTCAACCACCAGCTCTGTTTCACATAAAGGGACACTGTCAGGTCCCTTTAGTATCACTTTTCAAATAGATGAGGCAGATTTGAGGGCTAAAAAGAAACTTTTCTTACGGTCCACTGGATCTGCATGCAAAGCTCATTGAAAACATTTGAGATGCATACCAAATTAACTGTACTGCACAACCAGAATTAATTGTGTCCTTGACAGCGTGGCAGCTGATAACATCTGTTATCCCGTGAAGTCACTCAAGCCACAAACAAATCCCTTCACTGCCATTTATGCCCACTGTGCTCCCATAAAGCATCCGGAACAGGTACCTACACCTATTAATAACCCTGTCACCGCTGCCACGCTATAGGGGAATGTGAGCTATCATGATATGGTGACATTTAGCTGATCTCTGGTCCTGCAAATTCAGCTGACCAATACCACATTTCAGGAATGAGTTTTGCATCAGTGAAGAGAGTTATACACTGAATAAGACGGCAACCCAGCAAGTACCGGCTGTGCTGATTTACTGGGGCTGGCGACTGTATTGTACAGCATTGTAACTGCACTGTGACAGCCAACTCTCTTGCCATCCTGGTGGAAATAAAGGCGGCTGCCCCCCACCGCAGCACAGAACACTGGAGATGTAACACTTCAGAGCGGCGGCAATTCAATTCTTCGTGAAAAACAGAGGTCTTTTCAAAGAAGGCACCTGGAGGCTGCACAGTGCACCTGTATTAACAGCTAATCATCACTAGTACAAAAGGGGAACAGTCTCTTGCAACTCAGCCAGCCGGCAGCATAATCCAGAGCTCAGAGAGATAGGTGGCAAACATCTAACACTAATGCCAAAATCCAGAAGACTGGGAATCCTTTGAGAAAATTAAGAGGAATCCATACAGGTAACTCCAGCTGAGCTGCAGATTGTAGGATGACTGTCAGCTGAAAAACAAAATCTAGCCAGAGTCACAAAGCCCACAACAAGAAACCAGTATGACAGGAAGAACGCAGATTTTGTGTGTGTGTGTCTTTACTGTTACCACAATATTCCCTACCACATTTATGGAAATATTGTAATCTCCTGAGGAAATCAGTTCTCCCTACAGATCTTCTAAGCCCTGAAATCACATCTTTTCTCTACTACAGTCAATAGCAGGCTCCATGAAGCATCTGCATTCTCGAGAGATTAATGTATTTTTCTGGTTTAGTGCTCTGATAAAACCTTAACAGTGTAAGGAAATACCATTGAAATATATTATCATTTGAACTCAAGGTCTCCTGAACTCAGAAATTACCTTGCTAAGAAGTGATTCCCATGATCTCTTTGCCCTGCACTGATGTCACTCTTCTCTAAACAGATAAAGCAACCTTATAACTGGAAAGACACCATTTCCAAAAGCATCACACCAGAAAACATCACCTTGTCTGCAAACCACACCACCTACCCAGCAGGGCTAGTGTGGCTAGTGGCAGTACTGGTGTAGTGCTCCTAGTGCTAGAGGTGCTAAGCAGAGGGACCCAGCAAGGACAGGCACCTTCGAGGGGAAAGGGAAAGCTATCAGAAGCAAGACACCAAGATAGCAGAATGACACTGTTCATGATGCTGGAGTTGGCTCCTCTCTCTCTGTGCTGTCCCTGCAGAGCTGCTGTTTCTTCCAGTGAGGCCCCACGAATAGCACTGGGAGAAGCAGGGACCATGAACACCAGCTCCTTAAATTGATTACAGATGGCTTTGTTAGTAATACGTAACATATAGCTGAGCTCTTCTAAGTGATATAGTGCCAAGCACATAGAAGACTTTGTCTTGATAAAGTCAGACATCTTGAGTACCTAATAAATATGATATTCACCCTCTGTCTAATGTAGGTTATGTGAAGCTGCTAAGACTGCAATTTTTAGGCTATCACTGTCCTTAAATTATTAAGCAATATAGCATTAGAAAGCTAGACTGAAGGCAGTGCATTGCAGTTCTGTTTTCTTTTTTTTCAATGTGTGCCTGAATAGAAAAATGTGACTTTGGAGAAAGTATTGTGGTGCTAGTACGTATCAAGAGGATGCCTGGAGACTGACATTGTGTCAGGTGTCAGTTGCTTACATTTGTATCTTCCTTGCTTTTTAGTGCTTGTGTGGTGAAGAAAAGCACTTACTAACCTACACTCTAAGAAAGCAGAAATTCTCTGTCTCGGCAATATATTGTATTAACTGTTTACACATGTTTTAGTTGGTTTGAAGCCAGCTTGGTAAACACGTCAGGATATTTTAAAGTCAACTAAAAATAGGTTTGTACTTTGGCTCTAGCTTATTTAAAGCCTGAACTAGAGAGCTCTGTGATATCAATATCTTTCTTATGGGAATAAGGAAAACAATATCTAAGAATGCCTGAGCACGTCCCGTATCACCTCCCCATTTTATTCAGCAGCCCCAGGAAGCAGAGGGGGCAGTTTGCATGCATTTCTGTCAAGAGACTTATACAAATCCAGGGATCGTGTGCTAGTGTGTGTGTGTGTGTGTGTGCAGGAGGGAAGTCCAGTCCTTGATCTATTTGCTCATTTCTTTGTCCTCTCAGTACAAAGGGCAATGGAAGGAGTCTCATTTAAACTTCTCCCATTCATAATCTCAAGGACTCCTGGGCACCCTGTTCCTCCTCCTAGAGGACACAGTCTGCAATTGAGTAATGCTCCTTTCCAGCAAGGAATATCTATCTAGAGAAGAGCTTTCCAAATGATGACAGTAAATTCATTCAGTGCAACTTCACCTTCCAGGAGATGTGGCTGCTTTTCCCCATACGCATAAACCTACTGGAAGAGACTGTAAAACTCAGGTGCTTAATCCATACTGAGCCTCTTAATTTTTTACCTAATGAAAACATAATATCAACTGCTTTTAAGGGAGCAAATGACTCATATTGCTATCACCTGTGTATTATTCATCCTCCAAGACAAAGAGATCTAGAGCAACCCAGTTAAGTCTGTTCACAAAGAGACAGCATTAATCTGGAAATTACCTCATTCTCTGAAGAAGAAGAAAAAAATTACAGCTGAAGGAGGAAAAAAAAAAAGCTAAAGCTGAAGCAAAAGCAAATGTGGGGGTGCTGAAGATTTCTTTCTATACCTGTGCAGTAATGGGGTGTGTCTCAAAAGCCTGTTGCGGACATGATATTTATATGCATTTTAAGGCAGGGAGATGCTGTAGGACAACCCGTCACTACTGCAGAAAGCAGGTACCTTCACTGTCCTTTTATTTTTTTTCTGGCCATATTTAGAATTCCAAGTAATCTTTGCCAGACAGTGCATGTTAAAGCCTGCCACGAAAGGCAGAAGCATGGTTGCTCTGTGTGGGGGTGGCCAGGTCTGGAATGGGGCTTTTGTAGTAGCTGGCTTTTTAATGCCAGGAGCTGTCAGCCCTTTTTCTCTGGGGTCACTCTGAGCCACCTGTAACTGAGGGAAACTGCACACACTCAGCCTTTCAGACTTTTAGATCATAAGGCCCCTACTTTCAATCAGACTTTAGGGGCTAGCTGAGAAATTTTACCATTTCTCATGCTGGCTGCTGCTTATAGGCAGCAGTAAACACACGCTCATCTGATGCATGGCCAGAAATGAGCTAGAAATCCTCTGGGAAGGAAAGGGGAAAATTCTAGAGATTTCGCAACATTTATTTCAGGAACAGCTGTCTGCAGAGATGTCCCCGCTGAAGTATACGCTACCCTTAGCCAAAGACTGGCAGTAACTGGGCTACTTGTTTTCAAGGGGCTTTTCTACCGAAACACTGCAAGAGCCCTCTAAGTCCTCTTCCCACTACAGACATATACCACACAGATAAAACAAACAGCGGTGCCTGTGTTTGTGTGTACACACGCACGTGTATATAGTACCCGTGCAAGCTGCCTCTGACAAAGGGAAATCTGGATAGAAAACAAAACATCGAAACAGGCAAGGAGAGAAAGAAAGAAAAGGGATCTCTCCCACCTACAGCTCTCGCAGCTCCGCTTCCCCCAACGCCACAGAGGGAAGGAAGCGCGTATTCAGAGTGGTGCGCAAAGCCCTCAAGGCACTGGTTTAGCTGAGCTTCTTCTAAATGTTACTAAATAAGCCTATTAGTTTCTGAAATGTGGCAAGCCAGGGAACAAGGCCCAGGAGTATGAACGGAGACAGGACATACTATTTCAAGTGCATTTACATGCAGTACGGACTTCTCTGTTGGCTGCCCAAAGGTCATCTGACAAACAGTGGCGAGTTTTTTACACCATGTCAATTTTTGATCCAATAGCACTTGCATACCAGATGGCTTAAAAATATGTATTCACTGCCACTGTTTCTGCTCTGTTCAGCAGTGCCTGCCAATGTCTCGAGTTTATGATGTCTGTAGCAAATGTTTTAGTGTTGACATCTTCTGCAATTTGAGTGAAGATAAATTGCATTAAACACTAAAACATTACTTACAGATGGAAAATAGACTGACTTCACAGACATTTGCAAGCAGGGCATCTCCAGTTACGCAGTGGCAGAGGCTGCAGCAGAGATAACTCGGTTTAATAAAGAAAAATCAATTGGTATTAACCGGAAACAAGAAAAGCCACCTCTACTTTCATTCCCACTTTGAGAAGCGTCGCTCTGCCAGCTCAAGGTGCTAGAGAGAGCCTGCTCTCTGTGGACACAAACAAAGCTGCTCCTACAGGAACAGCACTGTATTGTGTCAGAATATGCAGCTTTAACATACTCTACATCACAATGACACTGGAAAACAGCCCCCTGCTCATCCCTACATTTGTGAGCAAACATATTAAAGAAAAATACCGATATGCATTTTCTCCTGCCCCAGTTTTAAGCCCTGCTATTTAGTCTGGAGCACAGAATGGGAACTCTGTGTCCTGTTCCTTCCACTGCATTTCCCACTCCCCTTCCCTGTTCCCTTTGGTGCAGAGGTTCACGATACAAATGTAATTGCTCTAATTTTTTCCCACGTCCTTTTGGGACAGAGAATATTTCTTCTTTTAAAGGGTATTAGTAACCCTCTGGCAATTCCATTTATCTCTTCAGCACAGTGAATCTGCAAGTACCAGCTGGTGCTTGCTCTTCCTTCCATCGGCTGCCACGGCGGAGCACACAGAGCACCTCTGGAGAGGGTGGGAACATAGCCCTTGTGCTCCACACACACACACACTGTCACAGCGCAGGGACCAGGCCAACACACAGCAACAGGTGACAGTTGCATAAATATTGAAGGGCAGCTGCTCTGTAATAATGCGGAGGTAACAACACGCATATTTTATTTACAGAACAGACAGCAAGAGATGCACTGGTTTATTTGCCAAAGCTGAAAGATTTCAGATATTTCCGGTGCAGCTGAGCAAGGAAGGGGTTAAAGCCAGGGTTTCCAATGTAAAACAAACAAGGCTAAGCCCCAGTGTTTCTCCAAGGCTCCCTCCTTCCTTGCCCTCTGCAGAGGCTATAAATAGATTGCAGAAGAATAAAGGAGGGGTGGGATCACACTAGCCAGTCCCTTCTATTCTCCCTAAGGAAGGGGGGGAGGGGAGGGCGAGGAAAAAAAATCACCTATTTTAGATTATGAAGAAATTAACACCCCATGAAAAATCTGGGAAGTGCTCAACTCCTAATTACAATACGCAGCCTTCAGATTTATCATCATACTGAATATTTGCCTTTGAATTCTCCTTTCCTTCCTTTGCCTCACATTCATGCATATTCCCAAAGCAATACACATTTACTAAATTTTGCAGTCACGTTTCCTATAGCCCACAGACTGCCCAGAAGGACAAGAGGTGTGCATAGACAAGGGACTGTAGGTGGACAACATTGTCTTTCCTCTGCTTCACTTTGTTAATTCTGAAAACTCCCCAAACCAATACAACCAAACAAAACCCCCACCACCCTCCCGCTAACTGAACCTGAAATTTAAGAAAAATGTATTTTGCCCCTCACCCCCCCAAAGCTGAAGAGTCTTTACTCTTAAAAGCAGAGTCTTGTGGAGCGACACATTAAAAGGCAAAAGATTCAAATGGGAATGCTTCATCTCCAATCCTGCATACAGCAAGGTAATCAGTCCTGACTTATCTTCCCAAGCTAGTTCTCTAACAGCATCGCCAATTAGCAGGAAGGTTTAGGTATTATTTGTTTATATTTGAACACAAGTAAACTCTAAAGGGAACCACCAACTCTTGCCTGACACCTAAAATCTTCTCTAGGAGAGCTAGCTGCTCTTAATAGCTGGTAAAGATAGCGCAGGCACCAATTCCGCCTTTTCCAACTGAACTGCTGGGGTGGATTGGCTCCATCTCTCTGAAATCAGAGTGTGCCCACCTGCAGCTTCCTCAGAGTGGGAGGCATGAGAGAAAAGATATCAAGGAACAATGTTTGGTAGTTAAAAGCACAGGCTTCAAATATTGCATCTGGGGATAATACCCACAATGAATATTAAGGAAAAATTCCTAATTAGCACCAGATACAGCCACGGCAAAGGTCAGAGATTCTGTAAGATTTTTACTGACTGAATTCAAAACATGATTTGAAACAGAGGATGAGTGGCTATTTTTTTTTCTTATACTCTTACACCACCACCCCACGGTTTGTTTTCCCTGAGCAGTGACAGGCGAGCTGGCCTTCCAGCTTTGTCAGGTCTGTCCTTGTGGTTTGCAGGCATGCCTTCCTTGGGAGGGAAAACCAAACCGCTCCAGGTACTCAGCACCTGCACAAACACCCGTCACCTGCAGCCCTGGAAATGCAAGGAGCTGCCTTACACCTCAGGCATATGAAGGACACTTACTGCACTCTTCTCCTGAAATTTTTTTTTTTTTTTTTGGGGGGGAGGGGGAAATAAATCCATTGGTACATTCTCAAGATTTCTTTCTTTAGTATTTGTCTCCTTAGCCCCAGTCACCTCTTGAGATCTCTGGAGTCTGCATGGACAGAGCAGGCAAGAGCACTTAATTGCAATAATGTATAAGATTCATTAAGCATCCTGAGGGGAACTCGCATCACCCCTTCCTGGCAAAGATCTATGCTCTGGGAGGCTGCATGCCCTACCCAGTTTGCAGCAGTTCTTGTCACAGACTAACTGAAGCTGGCCCTAGTTTGAGAAGGGGACCGGACTAGGTGACCTCCAAAGGTCTCTTACAACCTGCTTGTCCCAGCCCCAGCCCTGCGATAACAAGCTAGTGATCAGGACAGCAGACCTGACACCTTCCTCTCAGGAAAGGATCTGTATGGCAGATCCCCTAAGTCCTCTTTATGGGATCCAGATAAACTAAGCCGCCATCCACAAGCTGCCCTGGTAGAGCAAAGAAGCCTCATCACACAGAGGCACCAGCAGCCTCTTCTACTGCAAAGCCTGATCTTGGTTCTCCCAACTGAGTTTGCTTCAGGTTTTCATTGTCCAGTCTCTCTGGGACTAATGGGAGAGGTTACACACTATTGGTTTTATGTGAAGCATGAATACTGTGAACATAATGCTTTTATCATCCTTCAGTAACAACTTGTTTAACTGCAGAGGGGGCTATATAAAATGAAGGCCACAAGCATTTCTCCATAAATATGTAATTTTTATAAGCACTCTAATTTATAAGAGTTAATTTTTGTTCAGCCACATCATACTCCCTCAATGACATCTTCCAAAGACAACGATGAAACCAATGAGCATGAACTTGAGTCCTCCACCTGTGGGGCAGGAGCGCACACACACATCCCCCACATGCGCTGCTCTGTCTGCATGCTGGTGGGAAGCCAGGCCACAGCACACACATTTTGTGCTTCAATTTCTTGTCCACATGTTGGAAGCAGATGGGAAAAGTGATGGGCACCCATGCATTACTGCCATAGACCTTTTCAGGATGAGATGTGCAGAGCCATTTCATTTTGTTCAGAAGCTCTGCAAGGGAGTGAGCCAACATCCTCGGTAAGTGGGACAACGTGAAAAAGAAGAGAGGGTATTATTGTTTTTAAAGTAATATAAATCCCAAGTCCTTCCTCCAGTTCCTTTTACCATGGTTGTCATGTTTTTCCCACAGGCCATTGACATAAAGAATGCAACAGACTCTCACAATAGAAGCCCTGAAGGGATGTGGAAAGCAGAAAGCACACCTGGTCTCATCAACCCAATGACACAAAAATTCAGGGAGGCCTGGAAAAGGTAGGATTCCTGTTTCTCACATGTGACACTCCCACTTTCCCCCACTCCCCAGAACATCACCTACCTACTCACCCCAGGGCTCTAAACTGGCTCTTCAAGACAACAAGAAGAAAGCTGCAGAAGCCAAAATCACCTGAAAACAGAAGTGAGTACCGGTCTGTCCAGCAAATGACACTGTGAACTAATATCCAGTCCTCAGCTGGGGATAGCAGGTGCTTTCAGTTCAAATAACTCTTCTGGCTGGTTGTGGCAGGCTTCTCTGTTTTTGTTTCCAGTCCAGGAACAATTTCCTGTAGGTCCGGCATTTCTGCTCCCAGCCTTGTTTTAAGAAAAAGCAGGTGCTGGTCTTGCCAAAAGTGCCTGAGGTGGGAGTGATGTGACTGTACCTCACAGTACTGCCAGGCTGGACAGGACTGAGAGGACCATGAGAGAGAGAATATCCACAGCAACCAGCATCACCTCCACTGTGCCCACAGAGCACAACAGTTCCTGAAAGAAAGGCCAACTGAGTGACCAAAACAAGGAGAGATGCTTGTGCCAAGTGCCGGCTTTGTCTCATTACCAGAGCTCAGCAAAGGATGTGTTGCTGCATCTGTAATCAAATGGAAAGCCACTTTCTTGGGCCAGGGACAGAGGAAAAGAAACACGCACAAGGCTGGGAAGAGTCTCAGTTTTGTTCCTCCCGCACTCCTGCTTGTGAAAGACCTTAAGCAATTTTGATGTCTGGAAATCCTTTCCCCCTGTATATTTTTAGGTAGTTTTGAGAATCTGCAGGATGGAGAACCATACAGTTACAAAGGAAGTGAGCAGAGAAAGGAAGTTGGTGTGAGATGCTTTAGGGAGAACAGGAAGACTGTAAGAGACAAGTAGTAAAGAGACCAGCTTAAAAGCATCACTTCCATATGATGTGAAAAGTCATCCCAGGAGATACCAGCACAAGAGTAACACAACCCTTGCTCTTATAACATCTAGATCTCAAAAGGATAGGACTTTAAAAAGTAAGTTATCAAGATGTTAAACACCTTTACACAGATATTTCTGGCATGTACATCAGAGAGGCTGGCAGTTTGGGATCTTGTCCAGAAGGCACTTCACTATGCTAGGAGCCCAAGCACAGCCTGCCCAGTCTCCAAGATCTCTAGCGAGTGCTGTCTATTCGCACAGGCAGCAGCAACCTGGGTAGAGCTGGGCTACTTCGCTATGCAGCCACCAACTTAGCCTTAAAAGAGCACCAGAAACTTTGCTACAGGTCCATCAAGTGCCTGCTCCAACAGTGAGAGCGTGTTTGTCCTATGTCAGTATCAGAGACCTTTTAAATTCTGTCTTCGGAAGCCCTATGAGGCCAATTTAACTGCATCACTAATACAATAGGAGATTTTCTTTGCAAATTACAGTCTCCGACTCTCGATGCTAGCCAGTAATAACCAGCCCTAACTTGTCTGTTCTTATTGTCTCACTGGGGAACCAGAACATTTAGCAGGAATCTTCACTCCCATTTACTGGTAGGAAACCCAGGTACAAACAGATTAAGGAACACAAAAGCCTGCAAAAGAAGGCAGAATAGTAAAATGCCCTGGAAAACCCCTCTTCTGTCCTTTGCCATCTTAATGCCTGGAGTCAATACCACAGCCTTAAACACCTGCAGTTCTGCCTGATAAATAGTATTTCCTACCTCTTGGTCTTTGACCAAAAATATAAACACAAATAGAAGAGCTTGTAGACTTCTGTATAATGACGTTTTAAACTCACTCCTTGGATAAACACTCCCCCAAACAGTAGTAAGTGTATTTCTCTCACTTAGAGCCCTTAATATCCTCACCGCTAACACAATGAAAAAAGCCGAAACTACTCATTTCATTACCTACTGCTCTCCAGATTAATCTCCATTCTGTGCTGCACAATGACAGGGTCACCATGGGGTTTCCATGCCACTGGGGCTGTGTAAGGAAGTACGCAGCCTCTACAAATAAAAGCAGGGGAATTCTTTATTCTCAGTCTTCCTAACCTGGAGTTTAATTCCCTTTCTTTTGTCAAACGAAAACCAGTCTTTTCTTAGAACATAAATGATCAGTGCCAGCTTTCCCAAAGGAAAAATATTACAACTGTGTACAGCTTCTGCCAGAGTTACGAATCTTTCTTAGAAGGATCTTGGCTTAAAAGTAAGCTCCGAGTGCTCCAAAATAGACACAGATAGTCTAAAAACGAGCAGGTGCCTCATGAAATGAAGATTAAGATTTAGAGTCCAAATCTGGTGCCCTTCAGGCAAAGGATTCCCAAAGCAGAAGCTCCTAAAGCGGCTTTTGTTAAGGTTTCATAAAAGTACTGGGAGATTGTCAAAGTCTAGGAAACGCGATTGCAGCTCTTATTATGCCTCAAACAGCACCTGTTACTCTGAGTTTATCCCACCTATTTCATGAACCTGCCGCTCCTTCAAGGCAAACACCTATGAAGAAACCAAAACCCCTTCACTCTCGGAATCACAGAATTGTCAGAGTTGGAAGGGACCTCTAGAGATCATCTAGTCCAACTCCCCTGCTAAAGCAGGATTGCCCAGAGCATGTTACTCAGGACTGAATCCAGGTGAGTCTTGAAAATCTCCAGAGAAGGGGACTCCACAACCTCCCTGGGCAGCCTTTTCCAGTGCTCTGTCACCCTCACCCTAAAGAAGTTTTTCCTCATCTTTGAATGGAACTTCCACTCACAGGGTATTTATTCGGAATCATGAGTCAGAGAATCGGGCTGGCTCTGGGCACAGCACAGGAGCACAGCCTTCCTCTGCTGGAGCTGGGCAGCAGTCAGCCACGCATCCCTGGCACCAACAGGATTACACTGCACAGGCATGTGCCAGAGGTGGTTTTCTCCTTGGCCTCTTCCCTCCTGAAGTAAGTGACACACAACTCAACGATGAGAACTTGTCCACCTCCATCTACCTGCATGCTGGTCAAGGTAGAATTTGAGTATCAACAAGCCAGCAGAGATCAGCATGGCCACATCTGTGTGCACACTGTTCCCACATGAATGAATCCCTTGTGGCCCTACCATCTCCTGCTCCAGGGAGCTGGGCGTGAGAGTACGGCTCATCCCCCCCTGGGGTGTTGCATCTGCCAGAACCCCTCTTCTTCAGGGCAAGACAGACCTTTCTGCCCTGTACCATCTCTGTTCCTGCCTCCCACATAAATGGAGGGGAGCAAACTCAAATGCCATTCCTACTATGGAACGTATGAAATACAGCTGTATCTGAGCCTCCCCCAGGTGGGGTCCATGAAAGGCAGATAGCACTGGGACTTCTGGGTGACTCTTCCTTCTCCCACCCTCCAAAAGGCGAGTGCTGAAAATGCTAATGGATTAACAGACCAAGACGGGCAGTGAGCTGCCCAAAAGGCACTGAAACGGAATAGAGGGAATAGACATGCCATTTTCTCTTCTACTCCTCGACTTTTTTTTTTTTTTTGTAGCTAGAACTGAATAAAACAACTGAGATTCAGGAATACAGATAGCATCTGAGATTTCTCACTGTCCCTGTCAACAACTTTCAGACATTTGAAAGCACAGCCATAATCCTGCTTTCACTGCAGCAGAGAATATGAGAGTGAAACACACAGAAGCCTTCATTTTTATTTGGAGATCAAATCCATTCCCTCCCAGACCCTCCCTAACCCAAAGAGAGATGCTGGGCCAGGCCTTGAAAGCTCACTGAGCCCATCAGTCCTGTGCCAAGGAACTGATGATAATTTCTGGCAACAACCTTCTGCTTAAAGCACTAGGTTGATCAGTGATAAAGCTGTGTTAATATATAGTTAATGTACACTGGCTGGCGGCAATTTGGTCTGTCCAGAATACCTAGTTCAGAGCAACTCAAGCTTGTAAATTAATAGAAAGTTAATAAACCTAGGCAGACAACTTTACTTCTGCTATCATTAAGTATCCTAGCTTATTTCTAAAATAAACATGCTCTCTTCTGTCAGCCTTTAGGCTGACGGTACCTATACTACTACCTGGATCCATAACCTCCCCAGACCCCATCCATCTCCCACCTTCCTGCAGAGAAACCCTCCTGCGACACACACACCAGGTATTCTCTTGGCACAGACCCCCCCATCCCTTTGGTGGTGCACAGGCGGCTTGAGACACGTGTCCAGCCACATCACCACACATCACCACACCTTTGATAAGCGACAAGCCCTGCATTGCTCCGCATGGCTTCGCCTTGCCCAGCTCTGGCACCGCAGTCAGTCTCAGCATCTCCGCAACAGCCAGGGACAGGACTGGCAGAGATGCAAGCACGTCATGGAGTTTAATGTTTTATTTCTACAACCAGCTGCTTCTCGCAAGCGATTTCTTATCTTAAAGATAAGAACTTAAAGACACCACTTAAAGAGTTTAAAGATATTACATCCTCCAACACCACACAGTATACTACACTCTCTTGTGAAACTGCAAACTGTTTATGGATAAGTCTTCAAGTAAAAAAGCAGGGGATGGGTGAGCAGCACTACCATGGCAGAAAGGCAGCTTCTAGAGAGAGACTACATGCCTGCAATGATGTGTTCTCACGTCCTTCCTCCCAAGGAGGGCAAGCGTTTGACAACCCTACTCATCACAGAGAAACTGCCTCCAAGGGAAAATAAAATCATGTCAACAGAGACCTGTTCAAGTACACATCTACTGTGAAAAGGCTGTCCTGACTTGGCCCCTGGTAAAAATATTCCATCTGCTCAGGCTCTCACCTATTATAGAAGGAAGTCATGGATATTTTCACTTCAATATCTCCACACTTATCACCATTGGGAGAGAGAAGGGACAGAGGATTCAACAACATTTCAAGAGTGAGGTAGCTATATTTTGATTTTCCAGGACAGAAGCAAGGTGGCTGAAATAGGCACATCTCCATAGACAATCAGTGACCCTATGATCATCATGCCTCTTGAATATGTTGTGGCATTTACAGCTGTGTAGAGGTTAAAATCAGAGGTTGTTGGCTTCTATAGACTGTAAAGAAAATATGATATCAAACACTTCCATAGGCTTCCTTTCAGAAACAGAAGAACCCTCCTTCCTAGGTCCCTCTTATTTATTTTCACTGTCAAACCAAGCACACACTGAGAAGTAAGAATCGCCCCAACATCTCACTCGATAACCCAGGGGAGTTTTCTCTCATCACCCACAAACTCTTTCACATGATCCCTGCTATTCATGCACTGAAAACAAGTAACAGGAAGCTTTATCTGAGAATTCTTGGCTTTTTCACTCCTGCAGAAAAAGCCAGTATGAAGCAAACTAGTTCATCACCTTTTCCCTACAGTATATAAATATTCAACACCCACTGACAGCCCTGGATAACGTGAAAACCAGTCACATTTTCAGTGCAAGCATCTGTTCTTCCCTAAAGTAAATCTGCTTTTTTATATTATGTAGACTTTCCCCTTCAACCATTTGAAGAACAGATATTGGTGTTCCTGAAGGAGACCAGAAACAGAAGACCTGTATCCTTCTCCCATTGTGTCTGCTGGAACACCACATGCTTTCTTCTTGCCTTTTCTGTATAAAAGTAAGCAATATCAAGATTTTTCAAGTATTTATGTTTCAGTGTCGAAGTCAAAGGCGAGCCCCCAAGGTGTGGTGGAGGAGTGTTTGGGCTGTAGCCTTTCATTTCAGCCCTCTGTTCCAAAAGCAGTTTCTGTGATGAATGGTTCTGAAATACTTGTGCAAGCTGGCTTCTCTTCTGTACACCTACAAAGTGCTGAGCAAAACCACAAACCAAAGTCACAGCCCAAATACTGGTATTCTTTGAAAAAGAACAGCCAGCAGTGAATGGACGATGCATCATCTCATTGCATCCTGATTATGGCCCCAAGAACAACTAAGGAGTTACCACCAGCATCCCAAGACCGCCTAAAGGAATACATACTGGAGCATGCCTTTTTAGAAAATAAATAAATCAATTGCAGAATGCCATGTACCTATTATTACAAATATTTTATTTCCTTCTTCATTAATATATGCAAAGCAATCAGATTAGAGCCACAGGAGGTAATGAAAAACCAACTAAGAGATAAGGGTCTTTTTGTGTGGTTGTGCTATGCATGTTTAGTTCCTGTTTTAAAAGGAGACCTTGAGCCTGCTTTTGCAGTGCTTGGAGTAAATGTGAACTATAAAATTTTCAAGCCAGGGAGGACCACCATCCTGCAGAATGAATATTGTGATCCTTTAAATAAAGCGGAAGCCTGACATGATGAGCCTCATTGCCAGGCTAAAGGTAAGGCCAGAAGAATCGTACAGAGAAAGGATAGGATAAAGACTGAAAATGAAGGTCAAGGTATTTGGCAAGAGTCTTGATATAACCAGGGAGCTCAATAGATGCAAGGAAAGCTAAGTTTGTGGGGGCGGACGAGGATCTTATTTGATGAAGGGCTTCTCATTCATTTTTCCCATCTGTGTTATCTAATAAAAATGTTATCTCTTCCTACAGACCTTGTGCCTGAACAGCCTCTCTCCACAAGGGAACTACATCTTTAACACAGTGCATGATGCTGTAACCAGGTCTCTGAGAAAGAAAACCACAGGAGACGGCCTTGGGCTGCACAGAGACACTGGCAAGGAGCAAGTGACTGCACTACCTCCAAGTTTGGTACTCCTCCTAGAAAGGCATTGATAACACTGAATCTGTCCAGAACTGTTGGGATGGGTTAAGCATGGAGAAACATACCATTTTAGAGAGAGGTTCCAGGGTCTCAATCTGCTCACCTTATCAAAGAGAAGACTGAAAGGTAACTGGATCAAAGAAACTAAATGCCGTCACAGAAAAAAAAAATTGATAAGAGTCTAGAAAACCTTAATAGATAAAAAGCGAAGGCTGAAAGGCAGAACTTTTAACAGAGAGGTTAATTAACAACTGAAACAATATACCATGAACTGCAGAGGACTGCCCATTGCTGACAATTGTCAAGTTAAGACAGGATGCTTTCCTAAAACATCTTTTTGAGTTCAAGCAGGAATTAATCCAGAGAAAGCCTGTATGAGAGATCACAGCTCTCTCATTTTTATAATCTCTGAATGCAGCAGAGAAGCAGCACTGGATTTCAGGAAAGCAAAACTAAGTCAGTTCAGGAACGAGCACAGGAATCTCTCACAAATATCAACTGGAATATTTGCATGAGCAAGACTGCGCTCACATTGAGCAACGTGCAACCAACAGGCTTAATAAAAGTGACAAGCCCAGAAAATAAGACTGAAGAAACCTACTACCTAATAAAATTAAAGTGAAGTAGGCTGATTCATTCAGGAAAAGAAGCTGACATGTCTGAAGCAAGATGTGGCCAATGGAGCTTTCAAACAGATCATGTGCAACTCAAGTGAATAAAGAGGTTATAGCGTATTATTCTTCTTCTGAGGTAAAAAACCAAAAGCTCAGTGTTCTGACTGGCAGGTATCACTGGCTCCTGCTGGAAGCCTTGACAGGAGAGAGTGAATCCAAGTGAAGAGCTGGTCCAGTATAGGATCATTGCTTTGGAAATTGATGCACATTTATTTAAATAGTCTTCAGAATCATAGAATGGTTAGAGTTGGAAGGGACCTTAAAGATCATCAAGTTCCAAACACCCTGCCATGGGCAGGGACACCTTCCACTAGACAAGGTTGCTCAAAGCCCCATCCAGCCTGGCCTTGAACGCTCCCCAGGGATGGGGCTTCCACAACTTCTTTGGACAACCTGTTCCAGTGCCTCACCACCCTCACAGGAAAGAATTTCTATCTACTATCTAATCTAAATCTTCCCTCTTCTAATTTAAAACCATCACTCCTTGTCCTGTCACTACATTCCCTGACAAAGTGTCCCTCTCCAGCTCTCCTGTAGGCTCCCTTCAGATATTGGAAGGCTGCTCTAAGGTCTCCCTGGAGCCTGCCTTCCTCCAGGCTGAACAACCCCATCTCTCTTGGCCTGTCCTCATAGGAGACTTAGCACTGTGAAGAGTTTTCTAGCTTAATTTATGAATCTATGGATCTGAAAAATGTTATGCACCCAGATTTGTGCTTAGGAAAAGTTTAGACTGATCCTGAGAGAAAATTCCAGGCACTGATCTCTGTTTGCTTTGAAACCTGCCAGAAAAGCTGCTAGGAAACAGTGTGGACTCCAGAGACAACCAGCCTAGGAGACTCAAGACTGTAGGTATTCCCCTCTCTCCTCTCCTGAGGTTTGCAGACCGTGTACAAGATGTTTGGCAATGGCATTTCCTTCTGTATCCTCTCCCTCTTCTGAAAGCAACTGTGGCTCTGGAAGTTGATTTGTTGCTTTAAAAAAAAAAAGCCCCTGCCCCACAAGTCTGTCTTTTTCACTGTGCTGCAAACATAGGCAAGATGTTTATGATAGCAAACAGCAGGAGTGTTGAGGAGTCTCACCAGCTCTAATTAAAGCAGGCTCATCCTACAATTTTACCCATGTAGAACTGAGCTTGCTTATTTGTTTAAGTGCACAGGCTTAGCTTGCAAATACCAAAATACAGGTGTCCCTATACGACAACTGTGAGCTGCTGAGAAGGGAGTTTTCTGCTAATCCTTTTGAGCAGATGTGTTGCAGCAGATCAAAGAACACAAGCTCCTACGGGTTGGACTAGCACACATCCTGGGGACACGGCAGGGAAACGCTCACTTCCCTTAACAGGGACAACACCATTAGGATGAGCGAGGGAACAGGCAGGCTCGGACTCTTAGCCAGCAAAACCATGCTAATCCTTTTGTTACGGGGACTATCCTGGTGCCCCAGAACACAGGCAGTGCCCTATAAGACTCTGCTCTTTTTCAAAGGAGCAGAAGCTATCACGAGTGTTATGAAAGATGATCCTGTGGGATGCAATGCAAAGAAGGGAGAGAAATTCAGTCAGGCAATGGACAACCCCCTCCCTTGCTACCTGGTGCTGGGAAGGGAGTGGTGACATCTCTTCACATAAGCCCCAAAGGTGCTTGGATGAGACAGCTCTGCAGGGACACGGCAAGGATTATAAACACAATTTCACTTTGTCACTATAGATGAACAAACATCGCTCTAAGTAGGAGTCCAGTGGCACTGCAGCCTACAACCCACAGGCTGCTTCAGCCAACGGCTGTGCTGTCAGCACAAATAATTACCAGAGACAGACCACTAGGCAAACAAGCCTTTCAAATGAGCCCATTGCTTCTTGTGTTTCCTTAAAAAAAAAACCAACAAAAAAACCCCACAACCAATAAACCACTTTCCAACAGTGGAATGGTCAGGCCATACCCAAGGCATCTTCAGGACAGGGGTTCCTTCTGAAATCCAGCTGCAAAGAGAGAGAGCTCAGGATAATGAATCACTGTCCCATACGGCAAAAGAAGCAACAAAGGCAAGTCCTAACACCAGCCTGTGTCTCGTCTGTCCTTTCCTTTCTCAATCACTGCAACACTCTGCAGCGCTTCAAAGATTTAAACATTCTCTTGAATATTACAGACGGAGAAGGCGTTTGACAGAGCAATCTTCTTCTGTATTAAATCAAGTTTTAAACAAACTCTCTCTAGAGTCTCCTGAAGGTTCACAGGATGACAGTGAAGACTTCCAAAATTATGGCCAGTTGTTTCAAATCTTGCTTTTAAAATTCTGTAATGGGTAAATTGGATGTTTCAGGGTGGAGGACAGCAACTATCTGCAAAGGACAGAGCCTGTACCCTCCTTTCATTCCACACTAGAAACGAGGCCCAGATGAATGTGTTAGCTATGAAGAAACAGAGAAAGGACAATGTTTGTGTATTCCAGTTCAGCTTTTTCGGGTTCATGCGTAGTTCAATGACTGCTGTACTGAAATATTCCGTTTTCCAGGGACTTCTCCATCTACTGCAAACATATTGTGTGTTTTTGTGTGCTTTTTTTCTTTTCCACAGCCAGTATGACCTCTGCTATGTAAGGGCCTCTAAATCTTTCTTTCACCAACCGCTTTTCTCGGTAGGTTGCCAATCTTTAACATTTTCCCAACGATGTTTAGACCCAACAATCTTTTTTTTAAGTACCCCTTGAGAGTTACTGCAGTGAGAGTTTAAGGAATGTAAGCAAATGAGACGGAGTGTCTGGCAGTCAAAATGACAGATGAATGACATTTGGGAAGGCCTGACAGTTAAGTGGGGATAAATGTAAACATTCACGCTCCTGCTCGCTGAACTCCGTCAGCACAAGGGGCTTGGCAGCGCTGGACGGACAGGTTGACTTGGCTGTACTAACCAGCTGTGGGAACGCAGCACTTGCTTTGCCAGGGTAGCAAAACTTCTGCAAGATGATATAAATCTCCAGAAAGCTATGACACTCATCCTTGGAGAAAAGGTAAGAGTTAGTACAAGCGTGGGTTTGCTCTGAGCAAGCATTTCTGCACTGATGTGCTACTCCAGAGTGACAGCCCGTGCTGTTAGACCCCTTAACCAGCAGTTTGCACAGGGGTTTACAGAGTTAACCGTGAAGCATTCCTTCTCCTCAAGGTGCTTACAGCCCAGAGCCAGCACACAGAATGTGCAGAGAAATTAAAAACAGAACTTGTGGAAAGGAAGGGTGGGAGATAATGTATTGTTTTATATGGCCAGTTAAGCATCAGCACTGTGCTATCACTACAGCACAAGAGGGGAAAGGAAGGAACAGGGCACTTGGAAATAAGGAGCAGCTGATGAATGCAGGAAGCCCATTTCCAAGGCAGTGAAGGAGACAATACACAGGAATAATGTGGCTGAAAGAACAACATGGAAAAAAAAAAAAAGCCAGAGCACTTAGTGAAAACTCAAAATGGCAGTAAAATGCCCAGTGCTATACAGCAGAGACAAGAGATTGTTGAGAGAGGGCGTTTGGCAGGCACAGTTAGATAAGTGCCACATAACTGTTGCACACGTGAAACCAATCCTTGTGGTAGCAAAGAATAAACGTCCTGTTTTGCAGAAAGATGGAATGCATGGGCAATGAATGTTGCTGACAGTTCCTCTAGTCTTGGGACAGCGTATCCTGACGGACCTCACTTCCTGCAAGAAATGGCAGTAAGATTTGCGAGATGCTATTAGGGTTCTGTCAAATTAATGAGTCTTAAGGGTATGGAATTCTTCTCATTAATACAACAAACTGCTGCTAGACTGATATAAGTTCTTTCCAGTTCAAATATTGATAGAGGAGTTGTGATCTGCACTGGCATTACAATTTATGTCCAGTCTGGAGACATCCCTTGTTTTATAGACATAAGGCTAACAGGTTGGTTAGAGGTCAAAAATGTAGAAACAATTTTCATCATTCTTGATTATCTTTGAGAGATCCTGAAGCAGATGGAAGCTGCTCAGCCATTCAGCCGGTGTTACATATTTCACTCTGACAAGGCTCTGGCATCATAAGCACAGGGAAACCTGAGCAAGAGTATTTCCTCCCATTTAAACCTTCTTTATTATTAAATCTTACAGTCATCAGCAGAGAATTTCTTCAGTGAGTTGTGTTTTTTCTTAAGCAAAATACAGTTTAAGGTACCTCTTTTTTACATACTCGGATCAGAGTCTTGTGACATGTTCTGGTTTTAATTAGAAAGGCTGCCGGATGCTGTGGATCACTGACTGTAAGACAAAACTAATTCCTCTTCAGCCAGGCACTGCTAGTACATAGTCCCATATATCCCCAGGTATTTGCTACTGGAATGAAAGCTGGTTACAGCTATCTGGCTCAAAATTAACTGACAGCATCAGTGCAGATGCAATTCATGACAAGCTCCATCTCTCAAGTCAATAATAACTGTTTGACTAGATTGCCTGGTTTGCAAGGTAGCCCACCTTCAGCTACCACCTCGTGTCACAACAGACATTTAAATAATAAATAGTAGCTCTATTTTATTCAGTGAGGCACAGCTGAGGCTTTTCTAAATTTAACCAGTCCAATTAACCTAGCAACATTCATGATTTGAGAGTTTTCAGAGTTCACTACTTTTGAGGATGAAAGCTCAGTTACACCAATTAACATTCTCTCTCTAAACTACACAAGCAGCTACTTCCCAGGTCTTTCTGTGGTCTGAACGGCAGCGATTACAACCGGGAGTCCAGCAGCATCTTTTTAAGATTCCCAGGCGAAGACAGCATTCTTCCAGGTAATGCCAACCCCCTAGCTTGCTCTGGGCTCACATAAAAATAGACACACTCTACTGCTTTACCAGCGGTGAGAAACTGTTGCTGGCAAAAAATAAAACAAAACAAGTTTCAAAGACAAGTTAATTTTGTGTAAAATTAACTATGATGTCTTAGCCCAAACCTTCTCATTAGCTGCAGCACACAAAACAGCCACCATTTCTTTTTAACCTTAGGCTAATACAAAACACACATATCTCCTGCTGGCACGACTGCACACATTTCTTCTGGAAGCTCAGTGCAAGGGACACTATGCCCAGAGATAGGCAAGGGAAATTCTTCAGGTCACTTCAACCCAACATAAATACACGTCTACAGTATCTGAGCAGCAATCACAGTGAATCCTGTTACATCCAGCTGGCTTTCCCTCTCTATCACAAACAAAGCTGTCTTTATGAAAAAAAGCTAGCTTGTAGCATCTCTCCTTCAGTTTATGCAGATCACACTGCAGAGCACAAGAGTGCTGTGAATATTAAGCTACTGCATCCAACTTTTAAAAAAATAAATATATAAGCTGAAGAGGAAAAACAGGGGATACTTGGCAGATGCTACCCGGCTATTTTATTCCAAACCTTTGGTATGTCCTCACACATCTTTGCAAATAGGACAAGAACAAGGCACCTGCCCTGAAGCAGTGGGGTCTGAGCAGCCACTTCCCAGCCGCTACAAATTCAGAGCATTTGCCTTTCATTTACCTGCCCCCAAGAACAAAAATACAAAAGATATCACACCCTTGAGGCAGCACAGGGAATACAACTTTCCCGAACGCTGCTCTAAAATTCTGGAAATTTGTAATGGGTTTTAAAACACTCATCCCCAGATTTCACAAGGATGGATTCTTTCCTGGACCTCTTCAGTATAATCTCCTTAAGCCTGGAAGTTAAATCTTCATCTAGAGTGAAAATATTTTACTGCTGTAATCTAGCTACAAATATTTACACAATTTGCCCCAAATTCTCTCATTACAGCTGCCATTCTCAATTATTCACAGGTAGCGGTACATGCAGTTTCCGTGGAAACCTGCAGCTCACGGCCAACTGATGCGCAGCCAATTGCGGGCAACGGGCACTCGAGCAGAACTGGTCGGCTGCATAATAATGCTGATATTTGACCACCTCAGACAGGTAGCGAAGGACTAGTTTACGTTTCAGTGTCTAAATTTCAAATATCTTAGCTATTCCAGGAAGCAACCAAGACCCCGTATCTCTCAAAGCATAATAAACTTGATGAGGAGGCTATAACTTTTATGACACATCACATTTTCAACATTTCACTATCATTTTCTGTATTTACCATTGAAAGTAAATGTCAAATTACACCACCATAAAGCTGGTCATAAGTGATTCACTCCATTACACTTCAGGACCTTCCCTACTTTTAACTAGTGTATCTGTGTCAATAATTTGCCTGAGAATGTGCTGGCATTTTGGTTTTGGTTTTTTTTTTTTTTTTTCTTTTTTTCCTTCCAGTAGTAGTTATTTTATTAAAAAAGTGAATATTCACGTGATAAAACTCCTTGTTCCTTTAAGCTGCTTTCAGTGTTTAAAATTCTTAATGTTGTGGAGCCTCAACAGCAGGTATCTTAAAAAGATTTGAGAAGCTCCTTGGAAATGCTCTTTGGGTTATACTAATGCGCAACAGAATAGGCGTGTATCCTGGTCAGGCAGAGCTGTGAAGACAAGCAATATTAAATTGTTGAAGCCTTGCCATACAGTGAGGGCTGCCCAGCTATTACCTCCTGCTCTCAAAGACAACAGACTGCACAATTTTTCCTGTTTGAAAGACTCACGCTTCTCCCTGATATACCATGTTCTACTCAGGTGCTGACTCTTCTCCAGGCACCAGCAATGCTTCATCACCCACACACTGTATTTTCACACAAGCTCCTTCACATTTTTTCCCATGCAGTGCCCCAGGCCAAGGCAGAGGCTCCTCCATAGCACACATTCAGCATGACACAGGGCTCCAAAATCCCTTTTTCTCCTGCCTGATCTCCTTAGGAGTCAAATAACGATTATGCTGTAACCAGTGATAGTCCTGGCAATCATTTTGCCTCTGCATTACCCCGTGCCATAGATACAGGTTGTTTCATGGGGTCTTCTATGAGGCCCCGCAACCAGAACCTACATCACTGTAATGGTGCACTTAGCAATGGCCCATGAGGTTGCTGTGCCCACTCTGTAAGATGAACCTTGCTCCTCTGATGCCTTCCAGGAAACCAATTCAAGCTTCACCACAAGACAGATACTGCAAGACTCACTTCACTTTTCATCCAGGACTTTACCACTTGGAATTGTCTCAGCATCCGAGTAGCAGATTATGTTTCTGGTGTAAAAAAAACCCAACTATTGAGTTAATTCCACACGAAGAGGAGCCACCTCAGGTACAGTTACAGAAGTAGCACTAATCAATCACATTTAGATGCTAGAGCAAGGAGCACTGCTCTGACTGGTGGAAATATTCAGCACTAAGAAATGTAGGTCTAACTAAAGGCAACAGATTACAAACATTTGTTGCTGCTGCTTTGGTCAGAATTCAGAATTTGCCAAATGTAATTTCCAAACTGTTTGGTTTGGAAAAATCCTCAGAGCTCGTAGAGGGAACTCTCAACACAAGTAAGGCACTTGCAAAATATCTTTATGCAAACCAACAGCTCTGCTGGAAGAGTAGCAAGTGGGATGCTCACCCTGCACTGCTGCACAGAGCAGCCGACACAATCACATACAGACAAACAGGGCCTGAAAAACAGAATTATGCTCACCTTCTCTGAAAAGCATCAGCAGATGATAGGCAGACTTCTTTTATAAAAATACGGTGGTATCTGAGTAACCACAAAGCTGCTATTAATTCTATTGTTGAAGTAGAAGGTTATAATCTAAGACAGCTGACCAGTGGAATGAAGATAAGCACCATCAACCTAAGGAGCTGTACTTCTATTTCAAACAAACTTTGGACTTCTGCATATTTACTCACTTAAATGGTACTTGGTGGAAAGGCAGTAGCATTTCAATTAGAAACAATGCTCATTTCCCCTCCCTGCCTGGGATGGAAAAATAGCCTGGGAAGACACAGTGGTGATGCGGAGAAACACCAACAAAAGTTCCTGTGATTTAGCCATAACTCTACTGAAGCTTGTATTTAACTACAAAGCCTCATCTCTAAAGATCACAATCTTTAATGAGTATCTGTCAAGAATGTCTTGAAGACAGAATGGCCTACTGCAAGAAATGCCAAAATAACTTTAAAAATGCTGAAAGGGTCATGCTAACAGTAGCGCTACAGAGTCATTGTTAACTGCCTAAGTATGGAGCCTGGGTAATTTCTGCTGGTGAATCTTGCGCCTGCACCACTCTACCTGCTCCTCCATTGTAGCTCTAAATTAGCAATTAATGTCACAAGGAGAACAAGTTCAAAATTTGTTATTTGGCAGTGAGGTCCAGTTTCTGTAAAATCCAGCACTTCACGTCTCAGTAAACTGAAAAGTGCATAAAGTAATGAATCACCAGGTTATATTCAGATTCTGCAGATTCATTTTTCAGCCACAGAAAAACAGCACTTGCCAGGCTTAGAATAGCAGTGCTGATCTAAAGGACAACGGTGCTGCAATTTTTTTAAAAAATATATACCATAAAAGAACAGGTTAAGTGATAAGAGAAGGCATTTCAATTCTATGCTTCAATGAATATTAGTGACACAGTTGTTAGGAAGGTGGAGAAGATGAGCTGTCAAGTTTTGTGACTTAACTTATGTTTCAGACAGTTTTGTTAAACGCACCGATTTCTTTTTATGGACACCTTTTATGCCTTTGCCATTGGTCAGGCGAGGGGACCATATGGCAGCACAGGAGTAGACAGGACACCCCTGAGGTCTCTTGTCTTGCTCTATATAAAAGAGCAACAAAAGATCAGAAGGACCAGCTCTGTCTGGCTCAGCTCCACTCACTTCTCGATACACTCCGTAACTGATAAATAACGTCTCGTTTGTGTTAGGACTAAGTGTTCTAAGAAAAAACGGGAAGCTGGCTTCAATCAAGTCTTGCTGGGTTACTGTCACTTACTGTCCTTCATGTGCATCACGTAGCTCAAAATCTTGAGCCGGGGAGCTGGAATATTATGTAGGGCAGGTCCACTGATCCAGAGTTGGATTTTAGTGAGGTGCCATTGTAGGGAGTGGAAAAGCGCCCTGGTGCTCGGCAGCTTTTGAGATTTCCCTTTGCTGGGCAAAAGGCCTTAGGTCAAGCCTGGAGATGGGGGATGTGCATGCTTCTGCTGCCAAAATTGATGTAAGGAAGACCTGGGTGCAGCCTTCCACGGCTGCACAAAAAGGCCTTGGAGCTTTTTCCCCTCATCATAGCTACTGAGGCAAGCTGCAAAGCACATCCCGCTGCAGGCCTGCTTCACAAACACGAGAGATCTTAGGATTATAAATAACGAAGGCTACTGCTGCAAACCGCGCAGAATTAAAGAGGCAACATCCAACAGATTATATCTGAATACAAAAGAGTACAAAGTAATCTGAACACAAGGAATTTGAAAGAAACAAACAAAAAAAGAAAAGGCTTCTGTGTTACTGAGGCTAGTTCCTTCCTAAGGCACACCGCAACCTCCCCCCAAGGCTTCATCTTTTATCTAGTCTGACCCCGCTCACTGACTCACCTGGACAAACAGAGATTCTAGAGTTTTCCAGATGCTTTCTCGGTTCCCACAGGAACAAGGAAAAACATATGCTAAACCCACAGTCCTGGAAGATGGCAACTCGAAGGGCTCACAGTACTCATTACACATGCTGTCACAGAGAAGGTAAAGCAGCTCCAGGCTGCTGCCCCGCTGTTTCAACCAGATGAGGATGCAGGATTTTGCTGTTGTGAACAATATATGTGAGATCACAGCTACGTAGACCAGCACTTTTTAGTGTGAAAGAGACACAAAGCGATGGGTGTAATAAAGACCTATTAAATCCAGAGTCCTTTCTAATAATAATAATCCACTGTCCCTTCTTATACAAAGACCACAGAGCATCAAAGGATATTAGCAATTAACGGGTATTTTTTTTACAGAGCACACATAGTTAAGCTGCAACATGTCTTGCTATGGGATGTTATGCACACTACAAGTTAAAAGTTTGAAGAGTAACTAGATTCTTTCATTAGTTTGACTAAAACTATCTCCACCTCCAAAACGCCAGAGGTACACATCAGTAGAGGCTAGAGAAGCATGGAACTGGAGGAACTGTCGCTATAAGCATGCTCTACACTGACACACCCCTGGCATCCAGCCCTGGCTCGTGGAAAAGACAACGGGATAGTCTGACCTTTGTTTGGAATCACTGTGGGCTGTTTTTTAATGCAGTAAAATATGGTGTGAATTGCAATGCATGCGTTTCCAGAAGAGCGCAGATAGAGCACAGAGAATTTCAAGATGAGCTGCAAAAGCAAGCCAGAAGCTAGAAAACATGCCATACAACAGGGGCTTACCAAGCTCAAACTGCTCAGCATGTTGAAGAGAATTTACAGAAGCTTATGTGGAAAAATGGATCACAGGGAGACAGGGCAGAAAAGAGGGTTTAGAGTCTCAGAAAGAGCCAAATGGCTTCTATTAAAGTTAAGATTAAACAGCTTCAACTGGAATTAAATATTAATTATTGGAATAAACTAACCAGATATTGCTGGAGTCAACAGTTGCTTTGCACTTTTTTTGATGATATAGTATTTAGTTTCTTAAAGGCATCCTTTAGGCTAGCTTTCAGAAATATCAGTATGGCTGAAAGTTGCAATTAAGAGATGCTAGACATGGACCTTCTTACCACAGAGCTACGATCAGATTGGAAATGGATACAGAGCCAGGTACGTTGGCTGGTATGTGCTTGAACTGATACAGCCTGCTCCTCCTGGGTAGTCCCTGAAAGGCTTGAAGCAAGAGGAGCCTTATGGGCTTGTCTGCACTAGAAAGTCATATTAGAGACAGAATGTAATCACAAGGAAATGCATTAACTACACCATACAGGTGTAACCTTACCATAATTTAAGAGTGGGCACAGCTTGCCTCATCAATGCGAAGCCACGCTGCATCAGACAGACGACTCCTCAGATTTCTGCTTTGATCATGTACAAGTCAGTAGTAAGGACCAGTCTGAAGAGTGGTTTGAATTAGGGGAAGAGGCTAGAGGTAGGTTTAGCAGTCAAGCTCTTTTACAGTGTTGCCGCACATTGTTGAATTGCTGGTGCCAATCAGCCTGTAAGTCAGCACACTGAAAGTTCTTGAGGTCTTCTGGGACCTGCTATGATGAGAAGCTCTAGATACACGGAGTTGCTAACACTAAACTAGGAACTAAGTCAACAACATCTCAGTCAAACTTCAAAAATTACTATTCAGAATCCCGAGCAAGTCAGGAAACCAGCAAATCCTGCTTTTCAGCCTGACATGTTCCTCGTGACTCAGTGCAGGAAATAACCCCATCTGCTGCAAGCAAACACCAGGAGAAAGCACATGACACTGAAAAAGGTGGCAGCCTGGAGAAAGAGACAGACATCACAACTCACATTCTGCAAGGCCAAGGTTGCTGGGAGAATCAAATCTAGCTATCTGAAATACGGATCAGAGTAACCAAAGAAGTACAAGGAGAACAAAAAGACTTTCCCCCTGCCAACCACAACAAATGTCTCAGTAACACAAAATGTCAGCTGGCACTTGAAGCACAGTGGATGGCCAGACCCAAAGTGCACTTTTGAATCATTAACACATTGGGAACACACAGATGTGCAGTACAGCTACATCTGTGCATTGTAATTTCTACAGTAGTCACAACTTAATGATTCATCAATTGTGACAAGATCAATGAACCGAATTGAACAACAAACTAAACCTAGTAAATTCATGCCTGGGGCAAGAGCTAAGGGTTTATTTTATTATTCTTTTTAGCACTTCTATTATTTTTAGTATCTAATTAGTAAAACCATGATTCCTCCAAATCTTTTTCTTTTTTCCACCCTTTTGAAAGTCCTCTTGCAGAAGATCAAGATTTTACTCATGTTTGCTAAATTCAAGCCTAGATACTGTCTAGATACTATTCATCTGATCAGCAGTTTCTTGCTCAGGACTATAAGTACATGGCAGGCAGAAGTTATAACGCTTGGACGTGCACTACATGCCAATCAGGTGGACTCTGATTAAGCCTAGCACCTCTAGGCAAAACAACTGCTATGTTTTCCATGAGGCCACATTATTCCTGCAGGGAAAGCATCAGCTAAGCTTCTCTGCAATGATGTTTCTGAAAGGACAAATGCATACCCAAAATCAAGCAACCAAATCATTTGTTTGTAAAGAACGCACACTGAGATCTCCCTGGCCTCAACCCATTCAACAGTTCAGTGCTGGGTTTGCTGATGAAACGTCTACATACATAACCTAGCTGAGTTTCACATCAGTGATATTCCTGCAGGAAAAAAATAACAAAAAAAAGCTGTCCCAATTAACCACCCAGCAGGAGACAGAAGACAACACCCAATCTTCTTACAGAGAACGGTCCATGCAAGCAAGAGCACTTCCTGCTGACCTCTTCACTCTTCCAGGTGAACCATTTTGATGTCCACCATTTGTAGGCTTTCCGTGGATTGGTACTTGCCAGGGGCTCTCGTCTCCCTTCCAGACAGGCTTCAAGGGACAGAAAACTAACTCTGCTCTGCCTGGCTTGTTTGTCACCTGTTAGGCACAGAGCTCCACCTGGAAGGCACTTCCTCAAATGGTAGCACTGCTCGGAAGCCCTACTTTTCCCTGCTGGGACTTGAAGTCGGATGCAGGCTCACTTTAAAAAACTCATTCTGTTCCTCCTCCTGACCTTTGCCTGCCCTTCATTATACTGGATATCCTGTCATCTTGGACTATGCATTCCCCAATTCATTACCTTCCCCCGCAACAGCTTTTGTTAATACCACCCTGTATGCAGTTTATGCATTTTTAATCAATATGTTTATGATTTCTGTTCTCTCTCCAAAGATTTTCTCCTCACTGGGACTAACTGTGGCATTGTCTAAATCAAAAAGGTAGAGAAAAATAAATTTCAGTGCTTTCCTTGCTTGCAAACAAAGCACCATTTTAGAGCTGCAGTACCAAAAAGCAAGTCTTTGGGTTTTTAAGGTCTCCAACAGGTTAATGTTTCCAGCACCTTTCCAGTGATCTCAAAGTAGCTAAAAGGTCATAATGCCAGTTCTGTTGCATGTAGCGCTTTGTAGAGCTAGTTTTATTTAAAGCATTCTGCATCCTGTGCTGACAGGCACTATTATCACAGTGAAATTCTCCCCAGTCCCAGCCTGGAACAGCAACACAACAGCGAACATTCATCCACTACAGCTGGATAAAGTTATAGCTCTGATTGCCATTTAGACTTCTCCGCTCAACTCATACACCAAGAACTTGGAAAGGTTTCATCCAGGCTGGACCCTTGTGATAAAAGGATTGAAGGAACAGAGCACGGGATTAGCACGACAGATGAATACATTGCAGTGTTTTCCCATGGCATCATCCAACCTGCCTCATCAAGGCACTAGATGATCTTGAAAAGACAGATCTTATTATACCTCACACCCGCTGCTTTTCCTGAGGATAAAGGATTTGAAAGAGCTATTCTGGAGCTCTGGGCAGAAAGAATCTGAGCAGGTGAGAGTGCCAGAAAGAGTCACTACTTTATTATCCAACTGAAATATCCACTAGAATAAACAGCTGTTAGAAAACTCCATGGGGAAGGTGTTGTTTTACCAGAAGATTAATACTTCTATAAAGATTCTCTGAGCTTCTAAGGCAGCAAGTGGAATGCATGTCTTTTAGGTTATCCTTATACCAAACATATTTTAGTCACTAACAGCTCAAATAACAAATTAACAATGAACGGTCACAATAATTACTTCCTTGCATCCAAAATTGGGGCCAATTATTCCTTTTGCTCATTATCTGGGCCCTGCATTTTAATAAAAGCCTTCCTGACACCAGACTGTATAAAACCAATATGAGATCAACAAGAGACCGGTAAGGAGAACTAGATGTGGGCACTAGTGAATAAGCACAATGCCCAGAAACCAGCTGTCAGAATGATCAACGTTACAGGTCTTTAATACAAAGCCAAATTTGTTTTGCACAGTCCACATCTCAGACCAAAACTGAAAAGGTGTCCCCATCAGTGGCAATTATGCAATTTTCCTTTTTTGGCAGGAGAAGAAGTTAAAGTACTTGTGGAACATTTTCTAGGGTAAGTGACACATCAAGTATACTATTCCCTACCTGGGCATCCTCTCTTCTGAACTGCTGCTGTTGCTACAGATTTATTAACATGCATTGATATTCCAGTTTCACGTATTTCTGGCTTTCATTTTAAAATAGTGATTTCTCCAAGAATGATTTAATTGGGGCTGTGATTTTTGTTTTAGTGAGAGGGAGAAGATAAGGCACAGAACATAAGCCCAAGATGACTGTATAGAAACTTTCTTGCATGCAGAGATTTATACTTTCATAGCTGTAAGCACTGCATTCCCTGCGGTCATGGTTATCACATCCTGTTCTCTCCATGCTCCATTTTCCATTTAAGAACTTACTCTCCAGTTCTATTAAGTGGATATATTCTCCCACTTCTGCTGAAGAAGTTATAGAAGATCACTGTGGTGCTATGTCTTCTTAAGTACCTGTGTAAGTCACGGCATACCAGCAAATGACAACAAGTCACTAAGCTTTGAGCAAAGAGGCTCTCAGTTATGAGCAGATACAGAAGATAATTTTGTCAAAATAGTTAAGGACTCAGAAAGGCTTTTCAGGACATCTTGCATTTGCCCTTCCCTTTTTCCTTGGAAGCAAAGCAGATAATCCATATGGCATTATCAAGCAGTGTTTCCCATTAATTTCCAATAGTTCAAACAATGAGGTACTAACTCTTTCAGAAGGCTGTTCCACAACTGAACAGACTTCAAAGACTCTACAAATACTTACCAGCAACTAACTTTATTAGTCAGCAGGAGATACCAGCAGGACTGACATACAAGCTACAGAGAGCACATCTGTCAATAACAAGTTGCTACATACACTCTCAGAGCAAGGCATCTTGAAAGTGATCGAGCAATAAGAAAGGTCTTTTAAAACATCTGAGGATAAAGATCAATTATTTTAGCTTCTAATGGTCACCAGTGGATGTTAAATCCGACAAGAAATGTGATTTTTGATTCTGACAAGGTTTACAGTGACAGTTACTCAAATTACCTAAAGGAACTAACTTCTTGTTTGCCTGTTCCAGATGAACTAAATACATTTCCATTGAAGTGCCTTTTACAATAAGAAACTGATTAAGTTATAATTGTGGGTTTTCAGGTCTTTTTTTTTTCCTTTGAAAACTTCTAGATATATACACAATTCATTAATGAAAGTATTTTCTTCTGACTGCCAGTCCTCCAAACTCAATTTATTATCTAAGAGTCACTAGGTCCAGCCTCAGCCTAGTTATTATCAAATAAACATTTTGAGAGCCAAATCAGGGCTCACTGACACCTAATCAACTCTACTTTCTTGTTCAAATTTTTTTTTATTAATAATGCAACAATGGTCTCTATAAACAAGTTCCTCAAATATCAGTTTTGAAATGACTAGATGCATTAACAACCTCTACACAAAAGATGGATATTAAATTGATGGTGGTGTGGACACGCTGTAAATAAAGAGGACAGTCACAAAAATCAAGCAAGAAAAGCCAAATCACCTAAAGTGACAGGGATATTAGGAACAAGCATAAGAAATGCTAAGAATTTTTGCTATAAGCCTGGCACATACTTCTTGGAAACAAGAGGAAAGAAGACATACATGAGCACATTAGAGAACCACAGAGAAGCTATGCTAGCCAGTGACCAAATGAAAAAAAGCAACTACCCCACCATACATCTGATGGCGTATCTCCAAAACCCATCAGTGCTTTTGAAGAAGCACTTGCAAGGCTCCTTGTGTACACATCTTTAGTTGGGTGTGTTAAAAAAAAAACAGTACCTGAAATCAAACAGGAGCAGGTGCCGACTAGGACCACTAAGACCAGGAGAACTGAAAAGAAGATTGGCAGATCATCTATGAAATGATGAAGAGATTTTACTGCAAGGAGGGGCTGACTCAGCCACTTTCTGGTACAGATTAGGCCGTCAGCTACCACACATCTCAACCTAAACACTCGTATTTTCCCAATAAATCATAGAAGGGTTTGGGTTCAAAGGGACCTTAAAGATCATCTAGGTCAAAGATTTACAGTCTCTTACATTAGACCTATGTTATTCTTGCCTTTTCTTCCTCCATAGTATCTAGGCCAAAAAGCTCACGGGGGACAAATCTCTTCCTTGGCAGCTTTCACTTCGTTGTTCCACTCTCCCACCCTTTTTAGACTACAACGCTTTTTAACTTAGGCCTAAATCACGGTTTCCACCCTGGTTTACTGCCCACCGACACCATCAAAATTGCAGCCCTGCCTAAGCTTTCAGACGTTGTTGTGGCCGGGGGACTCGGGACACATGGGAATGCCAGCCTTTCTGCAGTGACGTGAAAGGCAGCGCTGGTGGTTGCTGCCTCCCAGCTGGGACCAATGATCTGTTCCAACAGAGAGTCAGAACAGATTAGTTTAAACCACAGACAATTTAATCTAACCTGTCTGATTTCAAACTGGAACAGAGACGCAGAAGCAGTCATCTGGCCATCCCTGGACTCAGCTGGGAGATGGCAACCCACAGGGACACCCTCCCCAACGAGACGGGAGCCTGTCTGTGTGAGTGCATCTCTGCCAGAGAGTTTAATCTCTTTGTGCCTCATTTACCTATTGGAATAGGCTGAACGTTTTGATTGCAGAGCAGCAGTAGGAGAACAGCCTGACACACTTTCCATGACAATCTCCCAGGAAGCTGTAAGATAGCACAGAATAGGAAGCAACCTGTCTCTACACTCTGAGCCCAGGAAAAGTGAGAAAATAATGCCCAGGGCTCAATTATCAATTTTCATAAAAGACAGAAGTTACCAGTAGGTTGCCACAAGGCTCTGAATGAGCATCCACGTTTCTGAGTATCTTCACAAGGGATTTGAGAAATGGAGCAAGTAGAAAGGAGACAACTGTTATTGGCAACAAAAATCCTTAGCTGAACATGTTTTTCAGTACCAAAGTCAGTGCTTATAAACTGCTGAATAAACTTGGAATAAATCGTGTGAGACAAGGAGCTCTGAGAAATCTTTTTACAGGATATAACAGCACAGGTACTGCTACAACTGCACACTTACAATTTCAAGTTACCTAGTACTTGGCAATAAAAACAATGCGTTAGAGTGTTCGTAGAGTTTTGTAGAATATACTTCCTTCTTGTTTGTTTAACACTTAAAGCTCACTTGTTTTCATCTGGGAAAGTCTTCCTGAATTGCAGGTGCTTCTTTTGGGTGTTGCAGTATCAATGATGACCTCAGATTTCTGATAAGAATGGGACAATGTCCCATCCTGTCACCAATGTAATCTCATAGGACCTCATTTGAGATGTAATATGCAGAAACAGCCACTTGCTGTAAAAGAAAAACGTTCTCAATATTAAGAAGTCAGTACCTTTTCAGGCACGATGTTTTAAGGGAGTGCACAGCTCCAAAGGGTTCAGCATGGCATTAACTATGTGATATTTCCTATAAAACTTTTCAAAGGTTTTATTTCTTGCTTCATAAACTTGTGGAATGAACCTGGATGTTAACCTTAGTGCATGGCAGACTCCTGATGGAACTTGCTATCATGGATACATTTTATCGTTATGTGCCATTAGTTAATCATTTAAACAGAGATAAAAAATGGAAATTATGGCATTTGGGTCTGATACATTCTGAAGATCTGCTGACTCTCCTATTTGGAGGAGAGACCAACAACACTTAAAACTTTTCTTCACCCGAGAAAGTAACTTTTGTCTCTCCTTCACAGCCAAGAAAGCTCTTCTTGTTAAATATTATAAAAAATAGACTGTAAGAGTAACACTAATATTCTTATTGAATCCCATCTTTGAAAGTAAATAAATGAAATTAAGAGAACGAGGAGTTTCACACCTGGATTGAGATGACAGGTGGTCTATAGATACCAAAAATTAAATAGCTGAAACAGTTCTTCAGATACGGCAGCAGCCTAGGCCTTGACAGCATGGGACATAATGGTAATACAAGTAGAACAGTCCCTGTAAACAATTGAAACAGATCACCAATTCTGCTCAATCTTCTGTGTGATGTGGGACCAAGACCACCTTTTTCCCCTTGAACTTCCAGGTTTCTTCTAGCCACTGTTCAGTACCTGAGAAACTACTAGAGTTCTTCGCAGGATGTCAGGTCTCTTAAATCGACTTAACCGGACCAATGTCAGGCAACCTGCTGCTGAAGCAGCACAATACACTCTTTCCTTGTGAACATTGTTTATACCTTAATGGCATAAGTCCACATGAGCTGGGGTTTACTTTCTTCCAGGAGACAATCTAAACTTCTCGATGAGGCCACCACGTGTAATTGGCTTAATGGTTTCCTTTTTAACAAGCATGGGACTTGCATCTAATGGACATATACTCAGGCTTCTTAAATTCTCTGTGCATCACTGTGTTTTAGGACATTTCCATAAGCATGTGGAGGTTCACCGTGTTGCAGCTCTTGGAAACACAATAGTTACAGAGGTCCATTAACTGCCTGCCTTGTATAGAAAGAAAGTACTATTGGGTTGCTCATGTAAAGAGCAAAGAACAGGAGTAGAACCTCTGCCATCACAGCAGCCCTTCTTCCCAGGGAAAGGCCAAATGAAGCTGGAACAGTTCATGACCATGAAACACGCAGAGGAAAGACCTGTCCTCTCCTGATCAGAGAGGTGAAGAGAGCACTGCCAATCCCAGGAACAGTGGGGTATGGGGAACCTTAATTCATTTACACAATCAGGATGAGCGCATCCAAATGGATTCAATTTCCCTTCTATAATTGTTTCAACTTTATAACATATTGCTAGAAATTCTTCTTGGCAAAAAGATGCAAAAGCAATGAAGACAAATATGATCCAAAGTACAATGATCCGACTGATCCTTTTGTAACTAACCAAACATAAACAAGGATTAAACTTAGCTAACTTCTGTTTACTATTCCAATGACAAAATCACTTTTAGAAGAGTGTTTACAGAAGGGGCGTATTGTTTCAGGTCTTCTGAGATCTAGCTCTCCACAGAAATCATTTGTAACAGTCAAATGTTTATCATTTACAGCATTTCAAACAGGGCAACCCCAGGAACCAGAATGCAGCTGGCAGATGGTGAAAGAAATTAAGCTCATGACATGGTTCAATAAACAGCAAATGATGATAAGGTGTAGGTGTTTCCCACTCCGGGACAACTGCTGCACTTGGAAACTTCTTAGGGCTCCACCGAAAAACACCAAAACTTCCCTGACTTCTGTCACCACAAAGGCAGACAGTAAAACTTAACCTGCCAGGTTACCTCAAGACTGAAACCCTGTGTGCAAGCAACCCTTTCCCAGCTCTTCTGTTGTCCTCTTCACCGGGAGCTGCTCTCCTGCAGAGCTTGGCAGCGCTCTCCAGGCAGATAAATACACACCACGTGATTAGGAGTCTGGGATAGGGGCATAGGGGATTTGCATAGATCAGTGCTGGAAATGGAAATTGGAGATGGTATTTTCATTTAACCTACTTAAAAACAAAGGGAAATGAAACTCTGAATATATTCTGTGTCACTTGGATATTGCTGTATCCTCTGGGTTACAGGGGAGTGAAAAAAGGCTGCTCACAGAGCATTAAAGGACCAGTTGGAATTATTTTCCTAATTCTGGAAATTAAAGCCTATAACCAAATGTCCAAATTGGAAAGTCCTGGGAGAAGGGGCTGATAATTACTTTGTATCTGAGTCTACCTCCTTTCCCAAAGAATCTCTATACTCCTCCCTGTCACTTGAAGACTTTTCTTTTCCTCTTTTGCACGGCTTTTCTCTGTCTTCCTGTTGGGTGGAGACTGCTTGAAACCGCAGACTGAAGGTATACTTCGGTGTACAGGTACCTAGAGACAAACACATCACCTTTCCTAATACATCTGCAATGCTGAATATACAGGGATTCCCGAGGAAGGGCACAACATAGACAGTCCTGCAGTCAGCCTGCTGCCATGTTCTTCCACGCTGGCATCCTTCCTACTCACGGTGCATAGAATCTCCCTATTTAAAAAGCCCTGTAATTCTCAACATTACCACTGAATAATATATTTATTAATGCGTTAGAGCCACTAACTGTCCCTGAGGTTATTTTTTGGGGAATGTGTGTCAGCGTATTGATTCTAGCTCTTCCCTCGCTGCACTCCTTTCCTCCTCTGCCAGGCAGGCAGGAACGTACTTCTGTGCTGCTTCAGGTCATAATTGGAAAAAAGATAGAAATGTTCAGTATGACTCATACATAATTCAGCTTATCAGCTGCCCAGGAGAAATGAGAAGAGAAGGTATATGCACGTATATTTCTCCTTCTATCAACAGGAGAAATAATTTCCAGTTACACTATGTATACGTAGTTTGGTCACAATAGGGTTTGCAGTTAGAAGGGTAAAATGAGAGACATGGGAGAATGAAAGGGTAGTGGGGAACTGAACTGTTAAAAGAGATTCACTTATGTGAGAATTCCCGATTCTTCCAGGAGACTGGACTCATGCTTCGCTCTTAATATTCAGAACGGAGTAAGTTGGCAATTAGAAAGGATTATCTGCCTCTGATCTGTAAAACATCGTAGAAATCTAAATAAAATAAAGCTCCAGATTAGTTGGCTACAAAGACATCTAATAACAGCCTGCTAAACCCTGACTGTGACTTCTGAATTTAATATTAAGGACTACGTTCTAAAGAGCAAATTGTGAAGAAGCATTAAAACTTATCGTTATAAAGGATTTTTAATGTAAAAATCAATACATGCTGTGTATTTAGCAGCATGTAACCAGGAGGACGTCTATGACAGAGCTTTGTCATGCACCAGGGACCACTGCATTAGTCAAATTCTTGAAAGGAAGTACAGAATGTCTGCATCATTCAAACTGCCACCTGAGAGCAATTACAGAAATTATTTTAACCCCAGAAGCAGAGGGAAAATCCAATCCTAGCTGACAGTCTTGAGGGTATCACAGGTTCCACATGAAACGTGTCATTTTCAAATACCTCTGCAAAACTCATGTTAGGAAAGCGATGGTGTAACAGAGAGGTGGGGCACTTGCCATTATTCTTTGGAGGCCATTTAAGCTAAACACAATGATAACGAGGGCACTGAGTTGCAAAATCTACTTTGACAACACGTAACTAAACAAAGAAATATTAATAATAAAAAAATTCACACTCCCAAAATGCAGAAACAGTATAATCTAAGGCAGATAACATGACTTAAAAAATACAGACCTCTCCACAGAAAATCTCAGAAAAGAGAAACATAAGATGTACTTTCTTAAATAAAGATACGTAACAGAACTCATCTTCTTTGTCAGTTAAGCCATCATAAGAGGCACACATAGCTCTTCATCCTCTGTAATCAAGCTCATAACTCTATATGCATGAGCACATACAAACTGTTATACAGCAAATGTTTCTTAATTTTGTCCATTATGAGAGTATCCAGCAAGGGGTCAATACTCTTCAGTTCGAGAGGAAAACACAGGCCCAAGCCTGCAGATCGTTTTTGACCTTATGGGATCGTGTTAAGCTACCATTACACCCAATTAAAGGAATTTTCCAAACAGAAAGGCAGGCTCTGTGCCTGATGTGTAGTGACTTTTGTTTCTGTTGCTCTTAAATTGTGCGCACACACGTCTTTTCCTGTCTCTGGTGTTTCCTAACATTCCCTATTTATGTGGTGGTCCGAGTTTTACCTCACCAGAAAAATCAGCAAGAGCACCCGCGAGCTGAGAAACACTGTCGTGCTCCTTTATGCAATGCATGTCTCTCTGGGCCTTTGAACATTTAACACAGAGCAAATAAATTATTAGCGTGCGTGTGCATGTGCATACATATCTAAGATACATAAAGGCAACTGCAACCAAAGGATACAGGAATGTGCTTGGAACAGTTGGGTATTCAAGTATCTGGTACCACAAAAATCCAGTTGCAAGATGCATTTACATGCAGATCTAGGTGTAAGCTGCTGAAAGAGCTCCACCGAGCTCGTTATACACTCACATATGCAGGTGCAAAAGCAAAAAGTAACAAAAAAGATTTGATTTTGCGTGCCTCCCTCCCCCGCCACCCCCAATAATTTTTGAGTTTATAGCACCTGTTATCCTATTCTTAATAATACTACTACTGAAGAGCAAGCTGATCCTTTAAGATGCCCCACCTCCAGAAACAAGATACACAATCACATCAAGTACAAGAATGATTTCTATGATTCCCATCACCACAGTGTCTGAGCGCATTACAGTTGTTCAATGTATTCTTTGTCACAGAGCAGAGAGGAAAATATGATTACCTCTATGCTATAAATGGGGATGGGAGAACAAGGGACAATAGGTAACTTGTCATGTATGGCTGGCACACTCACTGACGGGATAACCAGTCTCCTCTGGTTCAAAATCATACAACAATAAATGCTTTCCAGTCTAGTTTTTTCATTACTCAGAAGTTTCTACATCAACCTATATAGACCAAGCAGTTTATTTGCCTAAGCCTCTTCTTACTTGCCTTAGTAAAGGCAAGTAAAATTAATAAAATAAATAAAAAAGAAATTATTCAACCAAACGGCCTGCCCAGGGAAATGGTGGAGTCACTGTCCCTGGTGGTGTTTAAGAAGTGTCTGGACGAGGTGCTATGAGACATGATTTAGTAGCTCAGTGGGTAGTATTGGTGATAGGAAGACAGGTGGACTATGATTCTATGATCTCTGTAGATTTACAAATGCCTATATATAAACTATATAATACAACACACTGATGTGCTGGAAAAACACACACTTCCTTAAAAGCAGATAATAATTCCGACAATCTAATATTAAAAAAAATAAAATTCAACTGATCAACTGACTATTAATACCTAATACGCTGTTCTTCCAGAAAACATTTCGCTTAGAAGAAGCAATGTAGCAAGTAAAATAAAACCTGCTCAACTAGCAGACAAGTATCAAAATCTGTTCTTTAACAGGAGAACCAGAATAACAAGTTGTGACTACAGTGAAAAGTAAACCCAGCTGAATTCCACATCAAACTCAAAATCTGAAGAGCAACGTGAAAATCTATTCAAGAGCTGTGCCGATTTCATCCAGAAGGTGCAGCAACATAGATTAAGTTTCTGACTGTCAGATGCAATTCTTAGATACCCTGAAGATGGATATTATATCAAAGCAAACAGATGAGAAAAGTACACAAATGCCTCTATAGCTCGCCCTCCAAGTTAGAAATGACACACCTCAGTCAGACAATACAACTAAAACACTTTAAAGGACATTCAGAATCTGCAATCCTTTCATGATTGCCTCAAAAAGATTAGATTCTGTCACTAGGAGGAATTACAGCTAATGATAGAGGAAGAGCACAGCTTTTCCAAACCAAGCTAGAATATCACCATGTCACTGAAAAACACCACATCAACATGTAGCTACCCAAGCCAGAGCCGTATCTTCCGCCACCTAAGGAGTGGAAAAAACTTCCGACTTACCTTCTAACACTGTTAATTTGGCACTAGTGTTTATCTCTCCAACACTGTTGGTTGCTGTGCACTCATAGATAGCTTCATCTCGATGAACACGCAGGGGCTGTATCCGCAGAACTGATCCTGATCCATCATCAAACTCAATAACCTTTAACAGTGAAAAGAAAGCACTGCTTTATTGATATCTTCTGCATTAAAAACTGAAAGTCAAAACGATCCAGGGGTTAAAAACCAAACCAAACCGAGCCCTGTAAACTATAAAATACCATGCAATTAGTCAAGCATTCCAAGTCCAGAAATGCAAAAATTTCAGTCAAGAACATATTTGTCCTCTGAGGAGGCCAGAACAAATGAAGATCCAATGAGGTTCTTTATGAATCAATTAAGGTTGACAAATTATCAACCTGGTAATAAAGATGTGGATCTGATGATTTAAAACATCTGAGCCATATTTGCACTAATGGTTTTACTAATCACACTGATAGCAATTTAGTGCCAACTTTCACCTTGATGGAAGAGCAGAATGATATACTCCTGTGGGATTACGAGGAAAATAGTAACAAAACTAGAATAAAACCTTGAGCACCTCCACTGCATGCTAACTCCAGCAGAAAGCAAGGGTTTTTAATGTCCTTCAGCATCGGGTACTTTGCAACTCCGGCATAATCAACAATGATGTAATTACAATTCCTTCCCCAGCATAATAAATTAAGTCCTTAATAAATCATTGCCTCTCCATCCATCCTGCTAAGCTGTAACATGCATTACTTTAACTTCTACATGGAAAAAAGAGGTATTTGTTAGTTTGCAGCTGGATCAGTATAAGCTATTTCTTAATGGCAAGAATGTGAAGGCACAGCCTCAGGCCACTGTTAATGCCAAACTCATCCTTCTCCTATTACTGAACACAGCAAAAGATGGAAATATTAACTCTGCTGCAGATGGTGACAGCATGAGGGAAAGTCACAAGCCCCCCTCTTGTCACTTGGAAACTACAGGGGCAGATGAAGAGACTGAGCTATACTTTGTTCCAGAGACACGTACGTCTGCCTTGGACCTGCATTACCCCTATGCAAAACCTTGACCCCGTTTTCAAGAGCTCTGTTTAGGAGCCGTCCTCACAGCACAAAGACCAAATAAGTGGAAACGGGAAGGAGAAAAATAACAAGCACCAGAAGACTCTGCAGTAACAGGAAAAATAGGAAGAGATCAAAAGGTGACCAAGACCACCAAAAATTCTGTCAATCATCACACTGGAGTAGCTCTTCATTTCTATGTAATAGAAACAGCTTGCAAACCCCCCCAATTTGGGGTCAAGTAGCAGCAGACAGGACAGAGAAATGTGAACATCACCATACTACATTTTAAGGAATTACAAACTTATTTTTTTTAAAATGCTTCATTTTAAATTAAATATGAAACTGGACAAAACGCTAGACTTTCTATAACCTTGACAAGGGATAGGGCTACTGCTAAATTTTAAAACAAGTCAAAGTCAAAAGCAGAGATTAATTTTCTTTGGGGGTAAGAACTAAAAAAGCTAAGAGATGAAACAGCAGAAAACCTCTTTTGCCCTTACTATCCTTTGAACAAACACTGTGTGTGAGGAAGGGAGCTACAGCTGACTAAGGACCTGTCAGATGCTGAGACCAGAAATGCTGTTCATTTGCTAACAATAGATACATCTTTTGTGCAGTAACTCAGCATGTGGACATCAGATTTGTTTCTTAATTTGTTTCATTTCAACTGAATTCCAATTTTCCTCCAATAAAGACCAGCTTAGAAAGGAGGTAAAATTAGCAGTTATCTAGAAAAACAAGAAGCACTGTCTCCTAACGCCATAAAAATACCTCAACTATGGATCAAAACTGATGTGAATAAAGGTATGAAAACGCTTATAGAAATACATATAATATGGCACAGCCCTCTGGTCAGCCACAGTAGTACCAAATTAACTATAAGGTTTTATTTACTTACAAATATGAATGTCTAAATGTTTACTATACAACAAAATCTTTATTAGGGGAAAAATAACAATGTAAAACAGGAGCAAAATTGATTACTTTAATCAAGGTTTTCTGCTCACATACAAAATCATGATTAAAATTGGTGACTTGAATCAATCCATTCTGGGCAGCAAAGTCATCTTGTGCTCCAGTCAGAAAAGCAAAACCATCAAAGACAGAGGATTAGAGGAAAGGCAGCAGAACGACAGAAGGGTCACATTTCCAATGGCAGTTTTAGAGAATAGAGCCCAACGCCAAAAATGGGAAGTGGAGAAGAAGGTGGAGAAAGTCAGTAAAAAAGTGTTTGCTGTTTAAAATATGCATCAAAATGGACCCTTTTTCAAAAGCAGTTCTAATAACTGCTATTATGCCTTCAAGATAACTTCACCATTCCCCTCCCAAGCACATTCAATGACAGAAATGCCAGTAGCCATCACTTAGAAAGCCTTCCAATAGCATTTTGGCACCCCACTTCTGAATTCCACTGGTGTCTTATCAATTTTCACAATGAAAACAGAAAATTACTGCTAGATCCAACTCGCATCTGCCACCCAATTCAGTGTAAGCCCCAATCTCCCACTTGAAGAAGGATCTCCTGTGTGCGTGCTTCCAGCGTCATGTTTGGAGGACAACACTGCCCTACAGATTACATTGCTGCAGGGAAGGAAACTAAAGCTCTAGACTCTGTATTGTAGTGGGGCAGAGACATCCGGGTTGCAATGACAATTGTCGTATAATTAGGACCTGCAAGCATTAGATTGATTACCGAATTTTTATTTTTGTAATTACCTCAAACCGCTGAGAACTGACTTTCTTCCCCTTCTTCATCCATGTGATACGAGGTTTGGGCTCTCCTGTTGCCTGACACACAAAAGAGGCCACTCCTCCAGAAATCCCAATCTGATCTTCAGGAGCTTTCATAAATGTTGGCTTGCCTGGAAAAATAACCAAATCACCCCCATGAGGACACAACATCAGATAAGCATGGAATGTGTCATGTTAATCTAAATTATAAGATAATTGGTGCTCCTACTACAAATCCAGGTTGAATGGCCTTGGCCACACAGATTCAGTGCAGGCAGCAATATGACAAGCACAGTTTCTGCTTGAGTACCTTTTTTTCCTGAAATGAATAAAGTCCATCTGGCTTGCCTGTAAATGAGGGCAACAGAGGGCTCCCCCCGGCCCCTTGGGCATTTATTCAGGTATATGACAATTTGGAACCATTTTTATGGTTTATTTTTTTAATAAATGGATTTTTGCAGGTTTGTAACATGGTCATAGCACTGGAAATTAGAGAACAGCTGACACACCAAACCTACAAAATGTACCATACGCTGACATTCATTTTGCTAAAAGCTGTTAAGACATTAATCAAAATTAACAGATACAGTTTTAAGAACACAGATAACAACCTTTAATTTCAGTTTAGATGTGGATGGACATAAAAATCCTACAGTCTGTAAGTATCTGGAAGCCTGCACAGGCTGGCGTATGCTTGGCAAGAAACTAATCACTAAAAGTGAAAGTCAGCAAAGAAACCAAAGTGACATTCAGGCCTGAAAGACTCAGCAAAAATGAAAAAAATATACATCACGTAACATTTTAATAATCAGTAAAACAAGTTTCATGAAAATACAGTTGTGTCTTCTGGATTTAGATGGCAGACTTGGATAGACAAAACTAGGCATCCAGGTTAAACATTTGTATTTTTCTTCAGCGCTGACTGTACAAGAGAATTTTGCAGTAAGTGAGCTGAGGGTCATTTTGAAACACGGCTTTGTCAAAGTGATAAGTCTTTGATGATCTCGTATCCCTAGAAAGCACTGAAACATGTAACTCCACAGAGGGAGTTAACAGAGTCCACCCATGATCTCATTCAGCGCACAGGTCGCTCTAAGGCCATGTTTTGAATACGGTTCTGATCAACCACCTCAGAGATGAATCTGACCTATAAAGGGGGCAAAGACAGCTGCTGGGATGTAGAAAGGAGTAAGAGGGAAAGGAAAAACCTGTTCAACCCCAAGACACCAAACGAGCATCCCCAGCTGAGCTGACGGTGGTTCCTCATCTTCATACTCTGGACACGTCCACGAATGTGCCCTTGAGGGAGAGGGGCATGACATCTGTAAGCCCAGGTGGTTTAAACACTAAGCTTTTGATGAACTGAGGGCTAAGTTTCCTGGATCTAGGAGGGATACAGATCCAGCGACCCCCAAAGACACCGGTCTTTAAATGTATAAGAGATTAAAATGCTAAGGGCTCAGTTGCATGTTACAGCCTGGCAGCCCGTAGCTACTGAGGGGGCAGGGGGGCTTGCTCTGCTCCTCATCCCACTCTCCTCCCACCTCCAGCCCCCAAACTCCTACAAGCAGCTTTGGGGTCACCAGAGCCTCTGTAGAATAGATTCAGGCTGGAAGAAAGCTGCTTTCTTCTTTTCCAAGCAAGGTAGGGAACACAGTGGCTCAGTGCAGGCTCAGGCAGAGCTGGGGGGGGGTTGGGGGGCTTGCAAGATGGCACCTCTCCCTCACCTTGGCAGCTGCCACCTGAAGCTGCAACTTCACCCTTAAACACCAAACCCTGAAGATTTTGCGAAAACGGTGGGACCTTCCTCAGTTCCAGTTTCACCTTTTGCTTCAGCCCATGCTAATTGCTTAGAGACCTCCACTGTCTCCTCCAGTGTGGCTCAGGGCGACTAAACATGCACAGCAACTTGACCAAGCGACATACTCCAATTGCTGCTCTTGACAAGGCCCAGAGGTCAGGCTTTGCCCTACTCCAATACGTGTGGACGAGATCAGGGAAGCTGCTGAAGGCCCAGGATGCTTCTTGCTTCACATACACACCAAGGTGGAGACAGTGGGAAGCTGCAATGGGGTCTCCATGAGGAGACATCAGGCTGCCTGGTCCACAGCCAGATCCACAATGGCCCCACAGCAAAGCACAGTCAAGCTCATCATGGTTAACAGGTTTAAGAAAGAAGCAAAAGACTTCACAGTGGTGAAGAGCGAGGTAAAATGTGTGAGAAACAACCTTGTGAGTAACCAGATTAGAGGGGGAGAAGCTCCAGATGTCCCAACAGAGACCTTCCTGCATGAAGATACCACAGTGGAGCAGGGACTTCCTTGCAGCCCACCAAAGTCAACTCACCACAGCTTCAGAGTGAAGGACAAGGTCAGACCAGTCAGTATCACATGGAGAAGCAACCACCTGCCGAGAACATGCTTAGCAAGGAGGGGCTGATGGCATGCCACTCTTGAAGCAGCAGGAGAGCAGACCCCTTCAAAACCTGCAACACCAGCCTGTGGTCTTGTGCTATGGAGCCCATCAGCTGCCCACATGGAGCACAGGCAGGAGGGGACACGTCAACCCTGAAGCCAGGCAATCTGGAGGTGACAGCTGAGACACTAAACTGCAGGTCTGGACCTCCACTACTGCTGCTTGCTCAGCTTTATTTCCAAAAGGCCTCTGCAGACAGTGGATCCACCCAGTTCAGCACTGTCCACATAGATGGGGATACGCATGCCTTGTCCTCAACAGCCTTCTTAAGGAACATAACAGAACTGACCACAGAGATTCATCACACACAGGTGTACTGAATTTTGCCATCCTCAGTGTAGGGATCCCTGAGGACTACACGAAGAGAATAGCTCCAAACCTGGAAAATGCCTTTTATGACATGATAGCGGCTGTCTTCAGTCTTTTGCACACCATCCTGACATGAACAGCAAGCAATTATTAAGTGTGCTTGCTTAACTGATGCTGATTTCATGTATTTACTCATCTATAATCATGTCTATTTCTACGTAGTTTATATTTACATATATCTGTGTTTATTCACCTCTCATCTATCCCAGTGAAATGTTAATTTACTGTTCAGGCTGCTAGTGATTGCAGTGTGATTGACTGTTTTGCTATGCAGTATGCTGAGCCGATGTCTTGTATTGCATTTCAGCAGTTGATTTGTTCTTTTGATTTTCTGTTATTTACTCTGTAATCTTAGTAAAATAGTCTAAATTTTTCAAATGACATACAGAAGCCAAATACAACAGAATCCAAAAAAACCTTTGTCCTTGAAGAATACAATGCAATTATATCTCTCACTGTACACCTACTCCTCAGCTTGTACACTGAGGACTTACTTTACTTTTGTACATTTAAAAAAAATCAATACTATTAAAAACCAGAACAAAAGGAAACTGAGTGTTCACAGGCACTAAAACCTAAAAAACCTGCTGCCTTGTTCAGCTTGAATTTACATTGTTGTAATGAATCTTTTTCCCCTGCACATTTAATTGAGCAACACTGATTTCTGGAAACCAGCTAAATCCACCGAGACTGGTCACAAAAGTATTCCTGTATATAAACTAAATACTCACAGTCTGGTAAAGGGTACTTGTACAAAGCCATTTTAAATGTTTCTATGCCCTAAAGTTTTTAAATGGAAGGGAAGTACTAATTAAGCAAACCTAAAATCCTGAGTCCTGGCCCCAGGACAATAAAGTTGGGCATGGGCATACATATTTTTATACTGATTGGAAACTGTTACAACAAATCCCCAAACATTCCAGTGAGAGCTAATAGAAGCACAACAGATCATCCGTGAAAATCCTGGTGCCTGTGGAAAATGCATGTTAAGTGGACTAGACTCCATCCATACCTCCTCCCCAACTCTTCAGCCCTGCTGACCAGAGGAAACTGCACTGGGACACATCACTAGTTACCCCCAAAGGGCAGCAGTAACAGCCACCAGGAGTAGGGCCCGATGATGGTGCAAGCAGTCTTTTTTAAATTAGTTTTGAGCATTTGCACTCTTAGGGTAGGCCTAAAATCACAACCAGGAAAAAAATAAGGATGCACTGAAAATATTTAACCAGTAGTCCAGTCCTCTTCTTTTTCCCCCTCTTAAATTCAAAATGAACAGAGTCTCCATAGAAGATTATGCCCATGCCAAGCTTGAAGTTAACTGTTTGCCGTTCAAACAAACTACAAAAATACAAAAAACTGCAATGTCTTTCACAGTGAAATCCTGCCTTTTCCCTGATGACTTAAGGATCAGACAAAGCTGGAGATTTTTTATTGCAAGTTTAAAACAGAAAAAAAAGAGTGATTGTATTAGAGACAAATCTGTAAAATATCAACCTGAGAGGGAACCTCCCGAGCAAGTCTTGGGTGACAGCAGGGAGAGGTGCTGGGTGGCTGGGTGTCCATGATGCCCCCCTTTCCTTACGCCATCACAAGAAGTAACAACTCCAAAGTATTTGGGGTATTTGTCATTTTATAACTCTAAGTCCAACAAACAACAGCCTCTCTCCCTCTAGCCTTTCTGCTCAGTGTCAGATCCCTGGAACACGTTCAGACCTCACCCTCTAAACTAATTCTTACTCTGCATTTCATAACCAAGTTCCCACTACAGCAGGAGTGGAAATTACTGCTATCTCCATTTCTATTCACTCATGAGCTTCAGGCAGGAGAATGGGAAAACTTTCACCTTCTTGGCTGAAATTTTCTCTATTTGGTCTTTGCTCAGAAGTAAATTATTCTAGAGTGCTTATGGGAACAACACAGTTTTGAGGAGGAAGACCGTGAAAAATAGAATATTTTAAAGAAACAGGCTTCATCTTATTTGGCTGAGGGCTGAAAAACTAACAACTTGCTCAGACATGCTGTCCATTGAGGAACTTTAATTAAATAAAAAAAACCCCAAAAGTCCTAAGAAAAGGACTATCCTTTCACAGTTGAGTGTTGAAAAAAGTCACTTGCTGAGCAAGCACAGATTCCTGGATAATCTTATGAAGTGAATCACATGAAGGGCCTCATGGTGTGGAAGAGATGTCAGCAGAGATTTAGGCACACGCGAGTCTACTTCACTATGCTAGAAAACAGGAGCAAACTCATGCAGAGCCCTGGGCTGAGCCTAGCGTGTACAATGCTCTCAGAAGAAATGCTCCCTCAAATTACATTTTAAGAGGTCCACAAGGACACGGGTACACAAAGCCGTAGGGAGAAGTACAAGCAGCCACGTTAGGTACGCACTCATCGGTAAGGCTGTTGTCTGCCCTCCCCAGCAAAGGCAAGCGTGACGGGTTCAGCTGGGGGAACACTGAAACCCTCAAAGGCAGAATCTCTATTCTGCAGGAGAGCCACTGACAAAGCCTTCCTGCAGGGCAACTCCGAGTCAGAGAAGCCAACCATGAAGATGCATCTCTCTCTCTGGTATTTTATATATAAAATCACTGTTGTTCTCTGCTATTCTAAACAACTTGTTTGTTGTGAAACAATTGTTATAGATAAGAAAACCATCTCAAAAGCTATTTTAAAATTTGCCCTACCGAACACTTGTAGCAGAGTAGTAACACTTCAGTTCTCTTTTCCTGGTTTTCCTTTCTTTACCAGAGCAATTCAGAGTCACACCATCGCATGTGTTGTTTTTAGGCTGTGAAGCTTCTCAGTGAACCCAGAGGACCTTCCCAGGGAGAAAAGTCTCTTTTGCCAGATTTCCTCCCAGGCTGAGGCACAGAGGTGCAGCCTCCCTCCAACTTGGCAGAGTGTCTTTTATGTGAACCATGGCCTTTGAGAAGTAACATATGATCTGCATTACCTGACTTGAATACCAGCCATAGTCTTAAAAAATGATGCTGGTCCCTGTATATTTAGCGCAGATCCTTGTATTTTGATAAATACTAAGCATACACCAGTCATGTAAAAGATGCTTCCTTGTCATTTTCTAAGAGCCAAAAAATTGCAAGTGGCTTAAACATAATATATGCCAACATAAATATGCCGCATATATCCAAATATTAACTTGTTTTACTTCAAAGACCCATCATTAGATGGTTTCTTAAAATAAATGGGAAAATTAAATTGGATCCTGATGCTTTTTCAGTATTTAGCACCCACATCAAATATACTTCATCCAAAAATTTTAATTCAAAATCTGGCAATCATACTGCTCCTCCTATTCCTGCGGATGCTATTTTTCCAAAGAGTTGCACAGAGGTTTGAAAAAATGAATTATTAAACACATGTCTGTAATTAAGTGTTCTATGAATACTCACCTGCTCTGAGAGATTTTAAGGAAAAATATCTCTGTCCTCATGCTAGAAGTGCCCACTGTTCTAAATAGAAGGGCAGCCAAAAATAAGACCAGCGTGGTAGGAACGGGGAGCTTGTATTTTTATCTGAAAGCTTTTATGACTTGGGCTAAATTAAGATTGGAAGTAGTCTCCTTTGTGAAGGAAAAAATTACAGTTGTGATACGAGATGATCTAGATAAGCACATACAATAGGCATACATGGGTAACCTTATTTAGGTGCCTGGGCTAAAGGAATTAGAAGAAGCTATTGACACAAGCAGGAAAAAGATCATAATGGAAATAGTACTAAGCCTGAAAATTGTGAAATTCAGGTTTAAATCCCTTCCTTTAACCTTCCCTGTCATTTATGCCAAGGCACAACTGTGCCTCAGCTTCCACTGTAAAACTTGCCTGCTGTTCTCACATGGTTGCTGTCAGAATGAATATGTGAAAAATGATGATGTGGCTCGGTTGTTGTAACGCACTGTGACGAAACTAAGAATGACACAGACTTTCTCATGTCCGCAACTAACTATGAGGTGGGAATCAAGCGGTAGAAGACAGCGGTGGCCCATTCTTAATATATACAGCAAGGGTATATGTTTCCTGTATGATCATGGATGATTGATATCTGTGCATGGATGGATGTCCACAGGAAGGATACTCTTCCTGAAACCTACCCCGTGATTTCTCTTCTAAGCATCTGCTACAGGGCAGGAGGCAAGCCAGTGGGCTCTCCCGCTATCCTTATGTTTAATATCCTTATGTTTTCCTTTCAGTATACCCACCACTGTTTAAATATGGCTCCTGTCTCCATCATTTGGAATATTGTTTAGCAAAATACCATTTTTCAAACTTGCACTTGTAATTCTTGTAAATTATACAAGTAGGAAGAGCCTGTTTGAGCCTTCTAATAATGGCTTACTATAGCATCAGTGGGTCTCAGTCATCACAATGCCAATTAATTCCTTATTTTCCTCCTATTTTGGTTTTATTTCACTAAGATCCCAGCACTTTGTATCTGAAACTTTTGTCTTTTATTGCTTGGTGCAAGGTACTTATTAAATAAATGCAAACATACATAGTGGGGTGTTGCAAGCTCAGATACATACACATTTTCTTTTTATTCAGTGAATGGATCATAACCCTTTCTCCCATCCGTTTTGAAAAAACATTTAACTGCATCCCAATCACAGAAAATGGCATCCCAAATTCAACACATTCCTCAGATCACTCTGAATTACTGGTTACCTAATGTTACCTGCACATTCTCCTCTCTTGTTTTATCATCTTACTGTTATTAGGCTTTAATGCTTAAGAGAATCCCAATAGCTAGGACAAATGATTCTGCTATTTCAATCCAATTTTAGTGGTTGAATTTTCCAGCTTCAAGTGTGGATACGATGGTAATCAAATCTAAAAACATTATCTCAAAGCAAGTTGTAAGTCCCCTCACCTTCATCTCCTGACTTCCACAGTTACTCATAGATACCTTTTTGAGTTCATACAAAATTAAACCAAATAAAGCGAATGATTAATACAGAAATCTCTAAGAAGTAGATCTTTTAACATGTTCAATGACCTCTCTAACTTTCAGTAGAAAAATTACATTACATCATCTGGCAGAGGCTGTGATTTTCCCTAAACACACCCAAGAAGTATGGTGAACTAAGATGCAAGGTATTCATGTCAGCAGGAGAGACTCGCTGTGCTTTGTTATAGGTAGAAAGTTTAACTGAGGAGAATGTAAGGGCACATGTTAGGCTAAATGTATAATTTTATCAATTTAAAACGACTTAAGCTGAGAAACTCTTAAAATCTTTGATTCCCACTTCTTCACCATCTCAGCAAATGGGTGCAGCTCACAATTTCTAAGGGCATTTTCCTTACCGGAAGTCCAGTCTAAAGGCAAACCCCTGGAAGAGATTGAGGTGTCTCTGCAGTAACACAGGTGGGAGTCTTCACACCCAGACTGGCATTTTCAAGCCCTCTTGCTAGGGGAAACCCTTTTGCTAATACATGATTTAGATTTATAACATCTGATATAAAATATTTAATAGTATTCAGGTCAAAATTGAATATTTTAAAACTTTCTTAAACACCTTAGAACCTCATGTGTCCCAAGTAGTTCTGGTCAGTGTCTAGATGGTTATACATAAACCAGCCCTGCACCAATAGAAACTGGGCATCCACTGTTAAATGCTGATGTTTGGATAAACCTGCTTATTCCACAGAAATACGGGTTAAAAGTCGTTAGTTCACTCAAGTGTTAAGGCCACAATTACTGGATATTAATAAACTACAGCAACAGCCTGTCATCATAGTATTGCACTTCAGTAAATTTCTAATTCTGTCTCTTTATGAATCATGGAAATTGCTGAAAGAGTTGAAACGCCTAAAATTAACTGACATGATACTGCAAAAGAATAGTCTCCGGCAACCATCACAGAAGGATGCTGTGCAAGTCACTAAGCGGCGCTGAACGTTCTGGGTGCTGATGTATCTGTGGAGAGAGTTTTAGGCAGGCACAACTTAGATCTTAACGCAACAGGGCAGTGGTTTCTCTTCATATCGTATCCGCAGGGTGCCTACAGGCTTTGCGCGCAGGGTGGCAAATTCGCTCCGTTATTTTTCAATGCTGTTGTAAATTGGCAATGTCTTTCTCAAAGCGCCTGGCTGGCTATCCGTGTGAGCTGCTTTACATCTTAGTAAGAAAATCCCTATCCCTGTGTTGTGATTGACTCTTGTCCATGACCTTTGTAAGGCTCTTTGTGTACCAGGGAAAGGGGAAAAAAAAAATAAAAAAATCAGCCTCTCTACTCTGACACCATTCTTACAATTGCTTCCAATAACTGAAATAACATGTAACTAGAAAAGGAAAAATATGCCAAGAAGCACAAAGCAATCCTGCATACAACAGAAGAATACTGATTAAAAACAAAGCAGAAAAAACAGCCCAGAAAAATATCCTTCTAGAACTTGAGGTCATCTTCATTTCCTCTCCTCTGCTTTTACGTTTCCCCAGAGCACCCGCAGCCTGTGTGTGCAACTTGCCACACGTCTTGGGGAAAAGCCAGACCCCTACATATGAGTTTAGCTTCTAACTCCCCAACATTTATACTAAGTATTTTACAGAGTAGAAAAACAAGGGAGAGCAGAGAAACACTGCTCTAACTGCAGACCTTCCAGCAACCTCACAGAATGGTTTTCTGCTTTGCTTTAATTTAAAATTGAAACCTGAAGTCAAATTTCCACCTGGTAATAGCTTAAAGGCACTTCCAATTAACTTGGTAATACACACTTTCTGAGTTAATAAATTTTTCAGCCTCTGTGTTTAATACAATTAAACATTTGGGCCTTTGGCCTTGGACCTTATTTAGCTTGAGAAAGGATCGCAAGAAGACTGCCTCCAATTATCACCATTTACACAACATTCACTTAAGGGCTTTCAAATGCATACATATAGAACTTTCATTTAATCATACACAAAATTCAGTACTTGAATTCAGGCCTGCTCTCTTCTGCAGAAAATACGTACAACGGACAAGAGAATAACAATAATGCCAGCTACCGGGCTCTGAAATCAGCCCTCACGGTCCCGCCTGAGGTGGTACGGAACAGCTGTGCCCGCTCCCAGGAACTTACTTTTCCTTCCAAATCTGCATTTTGTTATTTGCAAATTTCTTCAAAACTTCAAAGTTAATAAAGTGTATTGCATAGTGTAAAGAACCCGTAAGATATGCAGGAGCAGAAAACAAAGACAGAACTGAAATCTTGTGCTTGAAAAAACATGAAAATTAATTTTGCCAGCATGCCTACCACATTAAACACCATATTCTTTTACACAAAAGGATTAAAACGTTTTAATCCCTCTTTGCAAGCAGCTAGTTCTTGATTCAGCAGTTCAAAAGGCTTTGCCAAGCTCAGGTTTTTCCTCTGCTTTTAAGAATTAAAAGTGAGTGTAAACCTTATTTTGTAAACAGAGAGCATAGTACAATGATTTTAATAGAATTGGGAGCCAGAGTAAGTGACCTCTTCAGAAGATCTGTTACTAAAGCAAAGGCATCCCGGGCTCTTCAGGAAGGGACCTGCATTTCATTTTAATGCCACTGTACATTGTTCTGTCCTCCTCCTAGTAATGAACCAAATTTCTGCCTCATCTACCTGGTGAGGAGGAATACTTTCTGCTTAATGACAATGAATGCACTCTGGCATTTCTGTTACATCAGTGATTCCTCCCCGCCCCCCCTCCTTTTTGTATCAACTGTTTTATCATGCAGCATCTGTAGCACAGTCTGCAGAAAACCAAGAAATGTAATTTCCACATTTAAATGTTTATCAAAGTATAAAAAATTTCAGCAGGTAGCTAGACATCAAGCAAAATAAATAAAAAACCCCTCTACTCTGCACTCGTGGGACCCCACCTGGAATACTGTGTCCAGCTCTGGAGTCCTCAACACAGAAAGGACATGGACCTGTTGGAACAGGTCCAGCAGAGGGCCACAAAGATGATCAGAGGGATGGAGCACCTCTCCTATGAAGACAGCCTGAGAGAGCTGGGGTTGTTCAGCCTGGAGAGGAGAAGGCTCCAGGGAGACCTTAGAGCAGCCTTCCAGTACCTGAAGGGAGCCTACAGGAGAGCTGGAGAGGGACTCTTCGTCAGGAAGTGTAGTGACAGGACAAGGGGTAATGGTTTTAAATGGGAAGAGGGAAGATTTAGATTAGATACCAGAAAGAAATTCTTTCCTGTGAAGGTGGTGAGGCACTGGAACAGGTTGCCCCAAGAAGTTGTGGATGCCCCATCCCTGGAAGTGTTTAAGGCCAGGCTGGATGAGGCTTTGCCCAACCCTGTCTGTTGGGAGGCATCCCTGCCCATGGCAGGGCGTTTGGAACTTGATGATCTTTAAGGTCCCCCTTCCAACTTTAACCATTCTATGATTCTATAATAAAATACTCTCAAGTGTTATATAAAAAAAATAGATTTTTTTTTTGCTCAATCTTACTTGAAATTCCCCAAGAAACAGCAATATTTTGCCATTAAAATGCTTCCTCCAAGTCAGACTTCTTGATAAGCCTGTCTGAAGAGGTGCAACACTTTTTGGAGACACCAGGGGCAGCATTTTTTCCCCTGTAACAATATATTTTAGCAGTAGCTAAATGAAGGCAGAGAGTCACACACAGCTCAAAGGACATTTGAGCAGAGTTTGGAATCCAGGACCACCACCTCTGCCCAGCAGCAGGACTGGGCTGGTGGGGGGCTGCTAAGCATTCCCAATCCTCCGCAGCAGAAAGACAAGAGCCAAAGTGGGGTGCCAAGGTCAGGCTGTGACCTGGGTGCAATCGGTGGTGGAGTCAGGGAAGCTCCGGGAGCTGCCGTCTCCTGTCTGTGAACTGCCCCTGACTTTTCCCCAAATGGCTCTGTATGTGTGTGCAAAACATCTGACTCCTTCCAACAGGAATATTGGGTGTCTGAACCCCACAGTAAAGTGCAGGATTGACATGTACCAAGGGGCTTGCAGTTTTACAGTCGCTGCACTCCTGCCCTACTCTGTGCATAAAGCAGGGCAGGCGCTTCAACCCAGGAGGTGCCCAGTCCCCTCCCTCCACCCAGAGCTTTCTGGTTCAGCAAGGGTTGACTTTTAGAAAAGCATCAAAATTAACCACCTTCATGGTTGCTGCATTCTTGATTTAATTTCTCTAGCTTCCATTCTGTGCTGTGTTATAAATTTAACAGATAAAATGAAAAGCTCTTTTCACTTTAATAACTTTTCTCTGTGTAGAAGATCGGGTCAGCATCTAACTGTTTTCAAACTAAATTCCTTAAATCTCCAGCTACCAGGCAGGGTTCCAGATTCGGGTTTTTTTGTGGCCTTTCGCTTGCACCACCTTTTACTCAATTTTGCCTGGTTATGCACAGAGTTGGAAGAAATGCAGCAAGAAACTTCTCCATGCAGTAACATGGAGAAGTTGCTGTTTGCCAGGCTGTGAAAAGTTCCTATGGTCTATCAGGTCTATCCTGAAGCCCAGAACACAATGCAACAGGACTGTGAGGTGGTGAATTTGAATTTCCAAAGCTGGCCTAGGACTTGTGTGCAGGCTGGAGCACGTGCTGAAGACAGCACCCAGGAGCTGGGGAGCCACCCCTGCGGGTGCTTTGTGCACAGGGGCCGCTGGAAACCCAGCATCACAGTTACTCTACAGCCTGCACAGCAGCTTGCAGCTCTGAAGGGACTGAATCTGTCTAAAGGAGATATTTCTTCTGTATCGTGAATTATCTCTTTCTTCAGCACCTCTGACAATATCTGTGGCTCTGGGAAAAGAGAAAACCAGTTAACGTCACCATTGCAGTAGGTATCTTGGCACGGCAGCACATATATTCCACCAAGGAGGTGGTATTTGAGACACTGTATTTTATCTTCACAAAGACAGAGAGACTGCCTGCTATCCAGAAACAAACTTTCCTAGTTAAGTGCATCAGAAGTATAACCCACACTGTTTCAGGAGGATATGTTCCTTGCTCACCACAGGGCTCTGCTGCAGGTCATGGAACTTATCGTGACATCAGCTCCTGCAGTACCTCGTGGTACATGGACAGACCAAAACCTACCAGAAAGTAGCGGTAGGGACTTACAGCACATGACCAAACTCAAAGAAATGGCATCCCTGTCACAGGCTTTCAGACTGGGTACCCTTCAGCAGCTACCTTCCCTGTGAAGATCTTACTGCTCAGATGACACTCAGTGGTGAGCCAGGAGGGCATGGCACCTGAAGAGTAATGTTTACCAAGCTGGCATTAAGCAGCAGCTCAGTACAAAGACAGGGAATGCCTATGAACAATGAAAAGCATCTGGTGGCTCCTGTAATTTTTCTCAGTTTTTTCATTGTATTCTCTCGTGCATCTTTATATTTTAACCATGACCTACTCACAAATAGTTCTGGACTGACCAGACCTCTAGCACCTTCTTCCACATTTCCTCCTTACATCAGCAGTGAGTCCCAGTTTCATGCAAGATTCACGGGATGGCAGAGGGCAGCGAGGAATTGTGAGAGGCTGTTCCACTCCTGACTCCTCACCACACATGCACCAAAGTGGAGCCCATCGGAGGGGAACCCGGAATCGGCAGTGCCAGCCCTCACACTGACTTTGGCAGCCTAGAAGGATATTTATCCCCAAATCTGTGACTTACAAATACATGGAAGGCTGCAGGCACCCCACGGGAGCTGTAAGCAAGTACGCTGCTTACAGAGATTTGCTGTTCTTAGTGTTCGCCTGCATCACTTACTTTCATTCTCACTGCTAGACAAAAACTGTCACATGCTACAAGCTTAAGGGACATGCACCATACACACAGATGTCAAACCTGCGAGGTTCAGCTTGCTTTTAAGCTTTTTGTGGAGACTACACAGGATACATTTATAAAAGAAAACGGATTTTTCTTTTAAAGTAGTGTGTCTAAGTTACCCTCACACATCCCTGCTCTGTTGACCGAGTCCCAGTGTTCCTGGCTGCACACTCAATTCGCTGAACTAAAATCCAGCCCAGCAAAGAGGATGACAAGGTACCTCAGTGCGAGCTAACTGCACTTCTCAGGTTTTACATGCGTGATAAAGGCAGCACTGTTTCCACCTCGGGGATCTGACATCCTCCCTGCATATTCCATGAAGGGCGTACACCAGGGTGAAACACAAATCTGTATGTGAATCTGAAGCTTGAAAGAACGGCAGCCTTCCTTACCTGCTGCAAGTCAGCACATCACTAACACAGCCTCAAAAGAACAGGAAGATGAGACAAAAGAGCCTGTCCAATTATGCCTGCCTCAAGTGAATTTTATTAGTCTCTGAGCTCTGTTAATGGTGAGGATAGCATAGCTGTGGATAGGAAAATGGATCTTGCTTAAGAATTACCCATGCAGGAATAATCCCCTGCCTATCACCAATCTTTGATTTTCATGTTATGTTTTAAAGACTGACTTAAAGGTAGGTGCCTGCCAACTCCACTTGTGCTCTCCATGAATAAATGTTTATCAAAGGGGGGTGTCCCCCATTTGCTGAGCTGGAATGAGTTACAACAACAGGGTATCAAACGGGTTGCTGCCTGTCACCGTTACCAAAGAGGAATTTGAAATAGAAACTCTAAGCAGCAGCAACCAAGCACTGAGCCTGTCAGCACAAACGTGACAGGGGACAGCCAAAAGGTTCAGGCACAGAGGGCTGGAAGGGGCTCTCCAAAGCAGAGTCCTGTCTCTCGGCCTCGCAAGGGCTGCGTTGCACAACCGCTTCTGTGAACGGATCACGCACCCTCTTCACGTAGGTTTGAATTTCAGCCACACTTCTCTGACTGGAAAACTGTTCCAAACTGACGGCTACGGAAACATCAGCTTGAAAACCACAATCTGTTTTCCAAGTTATCTGTTGTCAATTATACCCACTTGTTTGTACACTAAAAACAATCCTTTAGCTGGAAAGACTTCCCTTCCACCTCCATGTCCCTTTTCTCTCTTGCCCCCAATGTGTACCTCTGATCATTCTCACACCCTTCTTAATAGCAGTAAAATGTTTTCCACCTTATATATCCCATCACAGGNGAAAAGAAAAGAAAAGAAAAGAAAAGAAAAGAAAAGAAAAGAAAAGAAAAGAAAAGAAAAGAAAAAGGAAAAAAAAAAGACACTGCTTCATACTCTCCCTAATATTTAGTCCCTTTATTACCACCATCTTACTGAAAACCAAGAAGCAGCATGCATTTGGGGGTTTGGGCATCTTGTGAATATCACTCATCACCTTATGATCACATTTTTGTCTCCCTCTCCCAATTTTTTATTTTTTTTTTTTAAGTTATGCAGCTGAATATAGCTTTTCTTAATTCTTCTATATAATTTAAACCATTCAATGTTGGTTTAATTTGTGTGATCACATCTACATTGTCCTCACAACAACAAGATTTCCAACTTTAAAAAAAACCTTGCAGTTCTGTTGATCACGTGCAGAAAGCGTTAATGAGGCTACTTGGAAACCTCTGCTTGCACTTGCATATGGAAGTGCATGTCCAGATCTCCACTTTAAACATGATTACGAAGAGAGCAAAGTTTTATTTTTAAGTAGCCAGAATCCTGAAAGGCATGTTTATTGTGCAAATTAAGAATTATGCTGCAGTCATACAAAACGTGCGATTCAGCTGTTGTTAATAACATAACCTCAGACAATTAAAAGCGAGACAGAGGTAGAAAAAGCAGTAGGTGAACTGTAAACTGGGAGAACAAGCCCACCAGCGCAACAGCAGCTGCCCACATTCTCAGTGCTTCGACCGTAAAAACAAGGCTGACAACACGATTTGCAAAGTGCTGAAATCACCCAACAGCACCAGTCATAATCTTAGATGCACATTTCCTCCAGCCAAGCATTTCCCCCACTATGACCGGTGATAAAGCTGGCATACGAATTAAAGGTTTGAGAAAGGATGATGCCAGTACAGAAATTAATCACACATTAATTTAAAACTTCCAACTGTCTTGGTGAAGCCATCACACTGCCACATCCTGGAGGGAAGTGACACACCAGTCCACCATGATAAGGAAAAGCAGCCTCGTATTCCAGGTGACTGCATCTTAAAAGCTATTAAGTGTTTTCATTGAGTTGCATCAAATCACATTTCAGAGGCCAGTGTTTAAAATCCCAGGTATTAGAAAGCTCCATTCAAAGTATTATAAATTCAGCAGTGGCACTGCAGCAGACAGGGATTTATCTTTCAGACCACTGCGATCATTATTAATAATATTACCAGCCACTTTTGTTTTGCTAATTTGGTGCTTCACCTATGAATAAGTGAACTTCATGAAATAAATTACATAGAACAATATTAGTGTTGTTCTTACTGTATTAACAGGCATCCATGTATGTAATTCATCCACAGAGGTTTCTGAGTATATCAGCACTGCACATAATGCCATTAGGCACCGATGGGCTGGCTTGCAACCAAGCACACACTTTATGGACTCCCTTCTGGATGGCAGCGCAGTCAAAGTGGTTGGGAACGCCAGCACAGAAGGGCAGCAGCTCTCTAGCACAGGCTTAGGAACTCCAGAGATGCCTTTCCAATCCTTATCTCCTTGGATGCGGGGATTTGGGGTCTGTCTGTCTTGAATAACGATCCTTGAACAGATCAGTCAGAATGCTGATTGCTAAAATTAAAAGAGCTGAAACTGCACGCAGGACTCTTGTCACACATTGTCAAATGTGCTACAAAAAAGGGAGGGGGACAGAAACAACTTCATTGGCGCTTCGTTGCTGTCCAAGTGAGAGTTTGCAGTTGCACAGGAAAGAGAAGCCTGAATTTAGGAGTTGATAGGCAGGATTAAGGAGAAACATATATTCTTTTAGACCGCTTCTCTGTTCCAATTCTTTGCTCATCATTTTATTGAGGAGCAGACCTCAGCTGCTTGGGACATCTGCTCTGTTAATTCCTTTCTCAGAATTCTGAAGTGTCTTTAAAAATCCAGGTTTGTTGTCATTTTGGCATGATTTAAAGAGACTGACTGTATCTAAATGACTCAGTACTGCAATCCCTCTGGGGTTTTTTTTGGTTTTTTTTTTTACATTGAGAAGCCCATTTCATTTATGAAAGAAACAAAGAAAACACTGCATTAGGAGTTTTAAAAGGGCCATTATCTGCAGGAAGCTGTAGCAAAGCAGTAATCGTGTCACTCACTTCGTAGAACTTGCTTCTTCTATCCTTCTATTAACTTGCAGTGTAAAAATCAGAGAAATTTATATTATTAACTTCTTAGCCAGCATATTCTAAGTAAATACTTGATGCTTGCAGTTGGATTTTCAAGTTCTTTAGGAATTTAAGAGAAGGAGACAAGTGTTTTCATTTTTATGGTCTTTCATTAATTATTGGTGACAAACGGCCAAGACCATACAGCTGAGATAACTGTTCTCTGAAAGGGCATGATACCCATATTCCTCCAAAGGCAGCTCAGCTCAGCTCTTCCCACCCGCCACCGAGCATCCAGAACGTGCTCTGGTTGCCAAACGGGACACACTGGACCTGATTTCCAGTGCTGCAGGCCAGGCTGAAAACCAGAGCAAACATTGCAACAAGCTTGATTGTATCTCCTCTGACATAAACAAGTGACAGCTTGCTAAAATATTCTTGTCCTAGTTACTTGAGGAAAGTGAGTGTTTTCAGATGTCTTCCAACTAGTACACCTGCAAAGTACAGAAAAATATGCAGTACAAATAAACACTGGAGCAGATGTAATTGTCCTCATGGAGCCTGGCACCACTTCTGCAAGAATACAGGTACGGAAGGAAGGAAAAAGGAAACTATATTCTTCAACTCTTTATGGAAAAGGCTCCATTGAGTCACAAAAGCATAGTCAGGAAGGGACCTCATGAGGTCTCCAGCCCAACCTCCTGCTTGAAGTGGGACCCTCACCAACACTAGATCATTTGAGCATTGGTGTTATCTAGCTGAGCCTTGGGAACATCTGAGAAAGGAGAATCGACCACCTTGTTGAGCAGGCTGCTCCAGTGCTGTTCCACGCTCCAAGAGGACAAGCTGTTCCTAACACCATCTGATCCTCCATTTCAATTAGTAATAGTGAACTTCAACACAGTTTCCTCTATCTCTGCATCTCATCTCTGCTAAACTTATTTATCTATTATGACAGCTATTGAGCAACTGGATGACTAAAGATGGCAGATACTATGACTGTATGAATGCATCGGAGCCCATGTTTAAATAAACAAAACCACTATTTTCAAACATGGTTAATCACCACATCAATAGACTTATTAATGGGATTCCAGGACATGGTTGAATGCATGTTGCAGCAGCAGGGACTGGCTTCAACAAACACAGAGCTCCATTCCAACCGTATGTCTCAAAGATAAAAGAAAATTGGAGTGCAATCAAATGCAGTGGATTAAATAACAAAAGAAATTAAACAAAATGGACAATGAATTTGTTTCATCGCATACATTCAGTGCAAACACACACACCCTGCCACAGTATCGAGCATGTTTATGAATCATAAAACAATGTAGGTTAGAAGGGACTATTGGAGGTCATCCTTTTTAAATTCCCACTTAGAGCAGGGCCAACTTCGAAGTCGGAGCAGTTTGCCCAGGGCCCAGTCAAGCTTTGAGTATTTTTGAGGACAGAGATCACAAAACCTCACTGAGGCTTTAGTACAATGTTTGATCATCTTCATGGTAGGGAAATAAATAATAATAAATATTATCTTTTATCACTATTTCCCATGTTGCACCTCACGTCTGTCAGCTCTCATCACCAACAAACCTGACAGAAGAGCCTGACTACTTCTGCTGTACACCCTCCCACTGGGCAGTTGAAGACAACAGTAAGGTCCACCTTTAAGCCATCTCATCCCTTGTCTGAACAAACCCAGCTGCCCAGAGGCACTTCACCACCTCAGTACCCGTGTATTGTGCACTTGTACACATCACTTGTGCATGATGCTGCAAATCCTTTGCTCATCACCTCATAAGATGGTATTCTTTGCTACATACCTTCAACAGGAAGGGCTGCATTTAGGAGTCAGTCTCCCTCTCCCGTCTTTCTGTTTATGGCTCTGTGTTCATAAGCAACTACAAGCTGTAAGCATAAAGTATGACCATCGCTAATGAAAGATGACTTTGTACAATACCTCCAAGACCATATGAACTGTGCAGGATATCAACCTGCAAATTTGTCTCCCTTACACAGAAATATTACTTGACTAGCAGCCACAGCCCTTCCAAATTAACTTCACTTACAATTATTTCAAATGTTCTCACATCTTGCAACACTAGCACAGGGAATGGCAAACCCCTGCATACTGTTATTCCCAGGTACCTGGTGTTTGTCACATTCCTCACACCTCTGGAGAGAGGATGTCTTCAATTAATTTTTTTAATCCGATTTCCACTATTTACTTCCACCCCTCCGTTGGTGGAGAGACAAACAGCTCTTCTGCTGTTCTGATTAATGCTTATCAACTGCACCACAACATTTGGGGGTACCGTTATCATTTCTGAATCATCCTACGCTGGCACTCCAAAAGAAAAGCAGTTCAATGGAGCTCCTGCTATACAGGACTGCTACACACACTCCTAACATTAAAACACATTGAAAGACACTTCCCACTTCCGTTTCAACACATCACCTCTATTTACATTCAGTTATTATGCTCATCTATGTACCAAATGAATGCCAGTAGCAACTTTCACTACGTAATGAAGTAACTGAGCATTTTAGAGCCACAAACAAAAGATTTTGCCAGTTTTGGATATTCTAAACCAGCCCTTTGTCACTGCAAAAAGAGAGCTTGACATCTGAGATATAAAATGCTCAAAAGAAGGCTGTATCAGTTAATCAAAAGAGAGTGATGACTGCAACAAACTTTATCAGTTCTGACATGGCAAAATGAGAGCAGGAGACCACTATCCCAGACTGGCGATTCCATTAACTCTTTGCATTACTATATTTCTATTTATTTTTGGCTGTTCACAGACTATCAGTAGCTATGCGGTGAATAACAAGAGCAGCCACAGCACGTAGAGAACGTCACTGTCAAGCCTCAGTTTTCAGGAAACTGCTTTTAGCGCCTCCCCAGTCCACTGAGAACAACTGTGGAAAAAGGAAAAGGGTAGGCTCTGCTGCCAACAGTAATCACAGCCTTTTTCTCTAACCCCAGAATTACTTTACCTTTGTCCATGAGAAACTAAACTATTTAGACTCTGGCACCATCACAAGAACTTAATGCCATGGGAAATATATAACCTATATGTATTTTATATAAACAGATCTTTCTTCTTGATTCCTCAAGTGCTCTTTCACTTTCCATTGTATCCATCTCTTATGGACATTCCTAATTCCCACTCACACACAGGTTCAAGAGCTAATTCGCAGACACCGAGGAGCAAACTTTCAAAAACACATTTGTTACTGTCAGATCTCCTGGCATCAACAAAACATGTGAGCAATGAGAAGTAGTTACTGGTTTCTGACTCTTTGCGTACAAGGCATGTGAAATTCTTCTTCTTGCCAGTTTGTCAGGTAGCAGCGCTGCTGGCCTCAACCTCAGTGTGGGGAAGATTTCAGAGAAACATCAGGATGCACTGACATGAATATTAGAACCAACAAAACTGGAACTTACCTGAAAACACAAGCACAAACCTAAGACATCTCTTAATTTTATTTTTTTACTCCTTGCCTACAGAGAAACTGCACTTAATGGTCAGAGCTGTACACTTCTCCCTAGAGAGGCTGAACTATTACTACTTATCAACTTGATAAAGCCACTTCGATCATACTTTGCATGGCACCAGGGGAAAGCTTAGCACTTTGTGTAACATGGAGCGCCAGGAACAATGAAACCTTTATAAAGGTCTGTGGACAAGTCACAGCAGAGAATGATTAGACCGACAAGGACTCGAGTCTGTGCACTGACAAGAGAAACTGTCCACGTGTAACCACCAACTGCACTTAAAACTCCAATTTTCTCCTCACAGTTTCAAGATCCCCAAATGGTAACAAAAGGCAGAATTAATGAAATCTGTCATTTGCTGGAAAGCTCCTCCTTGATTATCCATCCATCCATCCATCCATCCATCAGGGTGTACAGATGGGTATTTGCTGTCCTCTTAAAATGGCTAACTTCTTGCTCCTTGGAAGATGGAAGGGGCTTTGCAGAGACAGCAGAAGTGCCCACCTGCAATCTCTAGGTAATAACCTACACGCTGGAGAAGGACATATGCATCTCGCTTGCCCGGATGCTTAAGACACCCTGCTTTTTGAGGTGCAAGGGAAGGGGTTATTTCAGGTGGAGGGCAATGTTACCAAGACTTGAGAGCAGCTAAGGTTTAGCCTCTCTGAAGCTGAGTGGGGGAGCTCAAACTGAGAACCAGCTGTCTGGAGAGGGAGCTGACAAATGTGTTCAGGCTGGGCAAATCCTTTTACTCCAGTGCTTAAAACACTCAGGACATGGCACAAAAAAAAGGGGCCTTTCTCACCTGCTGCATCCTTGTGGAGGAGGAATGAACAACTGTCAGGAAATATGCCCTCTCAAAAGGAAAATATTAACTGTAAAAGAAGCATAATAGCTTCATTGGAAGGCAGGGAAATGAGGGAACCTGTTGCTAGCAGTAAGTCCTTCAGCCATGGCAATTCAACCCCTGCACTGAGGAAGCGTCTCCCCTGACTAGTCACTCCATCTAGTTTTAAGGTCAGCCGCGAGAGACAGAAAGCCTACCCACAGTATGCAGCTAAATACAGTAACTAACATCCATTAGCTGAAGAGCACGGAGCAGCAAGGCTCTGCAGGTGGGTGGGATGAGAAGACAGGCTGGGCCGCTGCCCCTCCTGCATCTCTGGGGAGGAGGGAGCAGGAGATACAGTGGGTGCAGTAGCGACCCCAGACAGGTACCACAGTCACTGTCTATTACCTGCCTGCACGTAGTCATGAACAACAGCTCAAGGTGCAACAGCCAAGGTGCATTAGTTGTATAATCCTATCAAGTCAGTGTCTATCTCCTTGTATTTTCCCCATGTTTCTGATGGAATTCAGTGTCCCCAACAGTAAATTGCATCACGTTGGACTGCGAGTGTACACACTGTCCTCACAGTGCGAGGATACTGCTAAGAACTGTCACAAATGCTGCTTAATGTTGGCAACCTTGGCTAATCTGAGAAAACAAACAAGCAGAATGAAAAACATCCCACATCTTCTCCAGCTATGTGGGAGACAGCTTATGTGAACAGTGGGTGAAACTACCGGAGGGGAGACTTTCACAGGGAGTCTAAGCAGTCAGGAAAGGCTGGATGAAAATGGGGGAAAACAAGGTGACAATGATGAAATCAAGTTTATCTTGCTTCGGAAGGAAAGAAAGAGCAGTGGCAGCAGGGAGGGGAAGAATTTGAGAACAGCATTCAAGCATCTGGAAGAAAACAGCAAGATGAAAAAGAATTTTTTTTTTTTTTTTGCATGTCATGTGAATGGACAAGAATTCATAGTCACAAAACTGCTAAAAGGGAGTTTAAGGTTAGGATGTTTGGAGTAAACTCCTATACCATACTCCCATGGTATAAATGTACTGACAGTTAAAGACTGGAACAGCTTGCTGAGGAAATGGTGGGCTCTTCTCTCACCAGAAGTTTTTAAGAACACACTAGACAAACATCTGTTGCGAACAGCTTAGAGCAATCCTGTCTGAGTAGAGAAAGCAGGAATGAAATTCCCTTCTGCCACTATTTGCAACAAGTAGAAGTCTTCTACCCCTTTTCAACATTCAATAATCCTACTTTTATTTCAAATTTTGCTGAAGAATTTAGTTGTAGTCACAGGTGTGACCCCTCGGCTGGAACACACCGGCAGGAGAGAAGCTGAAGACGTGCAAACTCAGGCTCCTGGAGCTACAGCACTGCCAGGTACTCCCACGCCATTTTGCTCCACTGGGATGAAAACATTTGGCACTGATGAACGGATGCCCTCATATTCTTTTCAAGTAGACACATTTTACTTGGCTCCAGAAGACAACCAAGACTCAGCTCAAAACCAGGCAAGCTTGCAGAGCCCTCCCTGAGCTGCCCCTTACACTGGGCGATGACCCTCACAAAGGGCAGACCCATATCGAGCACCTGGGCACGTCTCCCGCTCTACACTCAGGCCGCAGCCAAAACAGCCTCAGATTTATACTAGATTATAGGAATATTTTATAAATTCATAGCATTGTACCAGACTGCTAAATCTATAAACTATGCAGGTAAAACTCCTGAGCAGCATAAGAGATGACTGGGCTGGAGGGAAGAATTTTCTAATGCCAGGAATCACATTAAAACTTTCCTGTATTTTTTTAAAAAGCATTCAAACCAGCACCTATTTTGGACCACTCATTTACTGATGATCTTATTTCTAAAATATTTATCATTTTAAGTTAAAATCAGCAATAGCTTAATCTTTTCCAGGCTGGTAAGTGCATCTTCCACAAGCTTACCACCACTATTTTTTTTTTTTTTAATGTGTCCAACAGAAGAGCTATTGAAAAGTAAAAAGCTCCTGGTTTCCAGACATTTAAAGTCAAATTTTTGGCATAGACATGCTTTGTTTAGGTACATGCTACATGTCTGAATGACATTCATAGCACTGCAGGTCTCAAACCGTGTTGTTGTTGGGTTGATTAGTTGGTTAAACAATCGTGGAAATCTTTACTAAAGAGCTAAATTCCTGAATGGCAGCTTTCTTAACTGCTGTTTTAAACCAGAACAGCAGTAAAAAAAAACAAAACCAAACGTCACAAAACTGTGCTGGCTTCTAACACTGCTGCTCTGCGTGACTCCTGTGAAGCCCTGGAAGGCTACTGCAGAGAAAAGCACCAAGAGTTGAATAAGACTTCCTAACTATAGCGGTGGCCATCATCGCGTGAAGAACTCCATCCATCGGAATTAATGCTGCCCACCTTATTGCTTGCTTTTAAGGCTGTTCTGATATAATCTCAGTCTCTGGATCGATTTGTGTTTGTCCCAAACTTGGGTACCTCGACCTGGATGAACCAAGGGCAGCTTCCCATGACAGTGAGCAGCAAAGGCTTGTCATCTGCAGCTGCCAGGACACAGCTCCCTCCCAACTCATTCCTAAAGGCTCCCTCCTCACAGTCCTCCGAGTCCTCCACAAAAGGCACAGCAGCACCTGCTTTTTCATTATTTCTGTCAGAGTAGCTATTTTCTCTGAGCAGTATTTTGATGAGGCTAACTCAGGCCCTGTTTGCTACTCGGTGAAATTCCCATTATGACCTGGATTTATTTAATTTTTTGGCACAGCAAAAAGACCAACTCTGTGGTGCCCCTAAGTTCTGACCTGAGACTAGTGCTTATTATTCTATCAGGAAAAGAGGGTGAGCACTGGAATAGCTGGTTCTCCAAGATGGAGCTAAATCAGAATTATAACAAAATAGGGTGGGTATTTTTTTCCATGCAGGAATCCATGGTAACAAACACTCATAAATGGTCAGCGAAGGCAGATAAAAGTCAGCGTCGTCTAATTTAAGGTAATGCATTTTGTAGGGAATAATTTGAACCAATCATACATTTTTCTGGATTCTAAATTAACTGTAACCACTGGGGAAGGCACTGGACGTAACTACCTAAGCAGATGTTTTCAGTGAGCTGCTCAGTGCAGGCACAGTCATAAAAGAAAACCAAACATTAAGAAGTGCACAGAACTGGATATGGAACAATACAAAAATACTCATTTTAAAAAGGCAAGAGAATTTCTAAGGCAAAATAACCCAATACCTGCATCAACCATGGCTTTGCCCTTGGACAACAGAGTTGACAAAACTTGTAGAGAACTGTTCCCGAGAAAAGATTTTGCTGGTGGCTCTTATTTCATACTAGCAAAGGAAACAGAAGTTCAGCTGACTGTAAAAGTGATAAATTCAAACCAGCAAGTCTTTTGTTTTAATAGCCATACAGCAGATAATTAACCTCTAGTCAGGAAGGTGCCCCTGAGCAGCAGCAGCAGCAGCATAGTCTTGGAGAATCCCCCTACAGGACAACGGCTTAGGGCAGAAATGGCATTAATCAATGACCTTACTGTACTCCTTACTATAATAGATGCATATTAATATTCATAGACTTTTAGGACTGAATGGTCCACTCTATCATCCCATCTGACCTCCCTTTTGACATAGGAGGCGTTTTAGCCAGCTCCTCCAGCCTCTGGTCCTTGTTAGGCCTTTCTCTGCTAGGTCAAAAGAAGCTGCTTTACATGAACTAGCTCCCCATTGTAATACAGAGACTGTAATGCAAATTTTGGCTCAGCAAGATTGGGTGATAAAGTACTGGGTGGAGATCCAAGTGTCAAGAATGAAATAAACTCTACGGTTGCATCAAATAATCCCAGAGGCAGGAAATGGAAAACACTCTCTGGGCACCTGCAGTAGGTCAGGAAATCACATTCTCGGTCCTTTTCTAGACTCCTTGATTTGGACTGTCACTGCATTTTGATGAGGCCACCCATAAATGAAGTGTGGGGCTTCCCATGATGCAAGTCAGCAATTTTTTTATGTTACAGATGATGGAATCACACCACTCCCCATTGGCTAACACTTTTGGAACGGCAGTATACTGAAGCCATTATATGTTTTTAATCAATTCTGGACCAAAAATACACAGGAAACAAAGAAAAACTTTCCTTTAAAAAATAATAAAATATCCTCAACCTCTTTGGCACTGGAAGAAAAAAAGGAGGATTTGTATTCCTAATTTTAACAGGGTTCAGCTTTTGAGTGACCCCTTCCTGGAAAAGGTTAATTCTCATGAACTGCATAGCTTAAATATGGCTCAATACAAGCATTAAGATCCACCCAAAAGTGATCCTTTCATAAAACAAGAACCTAAAACTTAGTACTTTACTTTCTAAAAGTATCTATTTTCCAGCTGTTTCTATCCTATTACGGGTTTTATGGAAATGAACAACAGCAACTCCCACTCTGATGGGAGTTCCTTCAAACCAATCCCTCTGTGGCAGAAACTGTTAAAAAAAAGAAAAAGTCTGCTTCCCTGTTTAAGAGCTAAGTGGTAACTGAAGTCCTTCCAGTGAACTACAGGGAGGGAGGAGAGAGGGAGACTCATTCCGTGTCTCACCCCAGAACTGTGGAGAATCTGCGCCTGCTCCACCACCTCCACCCCCTGTGACCAGCACTGGGGCATCCAGCACTTTCAAGACTTCTGAGTCAAGAACAAAAGCAGCCACGTTTTCATTTGTCAAAGCAAATTTCTTGCCAAAGCAGCAGAAAAACTGCATCCTCAGATATTAATGACAGCTGACAGAGAAATAGAGAAGACCGGTATAGTGCTTTAAAATGCTAGCTTCTCCCTGGTGTTAGCTACAGGTTCCCCTGCCATTCCCTGAGCCAGAGCAGGGAAAACACTACTGGACTCAGGCAAGACACAAGTCCAGTAAAAGCACTTGGTGACAACCAAGCAAGTTACTGCACTGCTCCACTTGTTTCATCTTGTCAATGAAAAAATCCAAGTTTCAAAAAGCGCAGGCAAAGTTTGGTTCAGAGAAGCCTGGAACAGATCAAATCTGATCTCTGAAGTGGCAACTTAAGTCCTGCTCATCAAGGCCTCCCATTCAGGGAAAGCCCTCTCCTCTTCACTATTTTGCCTCTGAAATGCTGGACTTTCTCTCCAGCTCATCAAACAACATTGTAAGAAAAGGGCTGCAGTGCATACTGCCAGTTCACAAATATATTACCAGTACTGGGATCTGGTTTATTAAAGAAGAACCATCCACCCCAAGAATTACAGATGCTCAGAAATGCAATTCAAATTAAAGGGTAACCACTTAGGTCAGAGATCCATGGTGTGGAGGAGATCAGTCTTGGCACTGTGGAGGGATAAAGGAGCAAACAGCAGCAACACCACACAGTGGAGTTCCTACAGAAGCTGCAGGCTGGACAAGCTAGAGTATTTTAAAAAATTGTATAGGATTTGTGTATCATAAAGTGGTGCTTGTGCCTTATGTGGAGACATCCCAAGTACGAATCCTATATCCTACTTCAGGAGATACCATTTGGCTTGCTGATTTTTCTCCTACTGCTGTTGTGCAATGAAGGAGTTCATCAATACAGGAAAGAAAAGCTTCAGTCCTGGAGGCAGCATGAGCAGAAACTCTTGACAGCATTAGGAAGTCTATAAATCCCATGCTTTCCTAGCCAGGGCCTTCCATTATTTTTTCAGTTACACTCGTTATAGTAAAAAATGTTGAGGTTTAATTTTAATCACTGAGTGTTCACTTCCCTGTTTAAACTCCATAGAGACGGTCCATACAGACCCTCCTAAGGCAGCATGGGGCAGGCGGGGGAAGATAAAAAAATAAAGGGTCCTTTTGTCTGTGACAGATGCTGGGTGGTTTCTTCAATGCTGGCAGGAGTCAGCACAGACAGGCAAGATGATGATGCTGATGCTGCTGCTCCAGCAGAGCCAACATGAGTGTGTACCCTGGACTGATAGGAGGAGAGCCTGGCGCTTGAACAGGGACCCTCCTTCCTCCTCTTAAAGCACCAAGGCTTTAAGAAAGGGCTAGTGAGAGCCATCTTAGGCTCCTGAGAAGGACTTTTACACAACTGAGTAAAACTATTTAAACTATGTCCACCAAAAAGAAAGCTGTCATCATTTTAAGGGGAAAAGACAGCAGGTGGAGCCTGCTCAGTAGCAACACTCCTAAAGCCAGCAATCCACAATGCATTTTACCTATGCATTATCATGGATTATCAACAGTTTGATGAGCTTTCTCTTACTCTGGACAAGTCCCCAGCAAATGAGGGTTCTGTTAAGAGAGGTCAAGTACCCAGAACAGAAATGGCTTCACCTGCTTGTCCAGCTTTGGTGGTTAGGAAGCAGGCAACCATGCTCTACTAGTAAGCTCTCTTTGCTTGTTCAAAAGGGCAACAAATGTGTCCTGGTTTACACAGACAGCAGAACCAGTTAGTAGAGGGCATAGTCAGCAAGACTTCCCAACAAAAACTCTTTACCAGCACAAACAGGGCTTTTGCAACTGGACTCCACCAGCCAAAGTTTCTTAAAAAAAAAAAAAAAAACCTCCAAAAGTTTCAACCTCTGTAGAGCTCTAGACTATATTAATAGGATGAAACACTTCTTCAAAAAGGAAAAATCAAAAGTATTTTATACAGAAGGAATAATATTCTATATCTGCTCATCGCATGTGCTGAATGTGCTTTAAAAGTATAATTCTGCCATACTGATGCTTTTTGCAGCCACTAAATAATTTGTTTCAGGCTGAGATGTGCTGTGCTCAGTTTCAGCACATGGCATAGTACAGACAGGTCATAAACATGCCAAAGACCTCAATTTTTGCAATTGCAGAGTGAATTTTGTAGTCCCTTTGTTTTCTGTCTCCATTGCTTTCCCTCTCCCCATCAAATACACTTTGCAGCTGGGCTCCATCACAACCCACCAGCAGACTGGTCCCTGTCCTGCTCTCTGCAACATCTTTTACAGCCATGTTCTGCAAAATAAACAGCTCACACCAGGGCTCTCCAGGCTGGAGAAGGCACCGTGATGGGTCCAACTGCCATTTCCAAACAGCCCAAGCCACCAGCAGTATTTCTGGAAAGCCAACAGCCTTCATCCCACAACCAAGCAACAGTAACTTGGGTTGAAAAACATGCAGTAGACAACTTGAAACCTAAAAACAAGGGCAGCTCCTCTGGTAAGGACAAAATTTAAGGCTATCAACGAAGCTAATTCCTTTTAGCTGACTATCTTCACATACACACATGTTGCACAAAGCTGCAGCACAAGTTGCGGGAACGAGCCTATGCTGGGCTCCAGAGCAGGATCAGGGAGACGCAGCTGCTGCTTCGGAGCGACCTCTGCCACCTCCCAAAGCACAGCCCCCCTCCCCCAGAAACCACAGAGACCAGTAAAGCTGACACCCCAGGGCTCAGAAGGGAATCAGATATTTAGCAAGATTACACTATCTGCTAATCTGATTAGCCCCAGAGACTGCAGATAAACACAACAAAGAACAGCCGGACACCAGCTGTAAAACCCATCCAGTCAAGCGAATCACACAGCTGCCCAGAGAAGCTCAGCATCTGGGACCTGTCGCATGCAATGCTTTTAGGGAAATGACAGACTCGCTGCTCCCACGTTAGACATGGGAAAATGTGTTAATCTGTTTACCTTAAATGGATTTAACCTCAATCTGAACAAGAGAGGACTGACACAGATATGTACATCCAAGACACTCCGGCAGCAAAGCGCAGCAAGCAGGAGGCGGCAATCCTCGTCACCATTTACACAGGGCTCGAAGGATCAGGCATGACACAGGTCAAACGAGAAACAGTAAGAGATTAAACAAGCACATTTCTAATTAGGTGTAATGTTGATTGTCTTCTGCCCCTGAAATGATAATCAGCTCCCACATCTAATCGTTGCAGCCGCCTGAGCTTTAAACTGATGCTGACGGTCTCCGCAGCCAGGCCCTTCCCAGCACAGGGAACGCACACAGGGCTGGAAACCCAACAGCCTCCATCATCCATTTCAGCGGTTGGGGGCTTGGATGAAGGGAGAAGGGATTAAAAAAGAAAAAAAATTTCTATATATCGATATATAGATCTATATATTGGTTTATAGATCTATATTGGAATAGGTATCTATCTATCTATTGATTTCTATATATCTCTGAATTAGCAGAGAACTTACCATGCTTTTCCAAGAGAGAACGGGCTGCTGAAAGGAGAGAGACAAAAGCCACCCGAGTCACTCACCATACTTTTGGCTGCTGCTTTTGCCAGCACAGGAGGGAAGGCAAGGGCTGTATTCAATGCGTCCACTTGACATTTTTAAACACAGAAAAAACAAAAGAAACTTGCTCAAGGACTGCATTCATCACTGCCTGCCAATTACAGGAACAAAACTGATCAGTCAGGAGGACACAGTGGTACCCTGAGCCAGCAGACTGCCGCCACAGAAGCACAAGCGCATGGTCTTTGAAGCGTCCCTTCAGATCAGCAGGTGTTATGGATGTATAGATGTAGGTCTAGAGCTCTTCCACTACTTCTCCTTAAAGCACTGCCCTCCCTTCCTAATTAGCAAACACTCTGCAGGAACCTCAGCCTTCCCCACAGCTTTCACTTGAACTTTTGACTATCGCATTGGATTATTCCCCACCCCCCCCCCCCCCCTCAAAATTCACCCCAAGATCGAATTCTTACAAACACTCATCTTCGGCTGAGAGAATCAGCTCTTCTCCCCCTGTTCAAGAGCAAAGAGAAAACACCTTTATTTCAGAGTGACTCAGAAATAAACAGGGACCAGGTGACTCCCCCACCATCACTCAGCCCCATGGTATCACCACAAAACCTGGCAGCAGCAGCCAGGACAAGGCACAAGATCACGGGGACAAGGACGTCCAGAGGGACAACAGGAGCTCAACACTCAGCTCGTTATTTCACAATGTTTTTGGGATGTGGGATAAGAAACAACAGTGTTTGAGGCCACCTCAGAAACGTGGATATCCCAACTGTTGGAGAGTAGCTCTAGAAAGCGGCTATAACTTGAATACAGACCAAGGAGGCATTGGAGTCTAGCAGAGTTCAGAATGACAGGGACACCCAAAGGGAAAAGATAAAACAGTTCTAAAGAAATTGTCTAAAATATGCATTTTCTATTTTTATGGCAAACATGACTAGTTACTAGTATTCAAATGCAATTATGTGGAGCCTGATCTATAAATAATGCAAAGCCCAGAAAGGAGAGATCAACGCTCATTTACCACACGCTGTACTGAATAATGTTATGCACCAGCTTTCACCATCCCCATAAAAAGGAAATATGGTCAAAAGCTGAGAAAGAAGAGAACGATCACTCCCCCTGCCCATTCCCTCTCGAAAAAAGACGACGACATCTAAACTGTGGTAAAATTTAAGGTAGTTCTATTCTGAACTACTTTTGTAGATAGAAAGCTTCATTTCTGCATTTCCAACTCACCTTGCTGTTTTCACACAAGTGTTTCCAGAAGCTGCCAACAAGGTATAAGGGAAACACACCACCATTCAACCCTGCTGCAATGTGCTCTGAGTAGATGCCACACAGATCTCCACAGCATCAACGAAGTTGTTTCTCAAATTTGTTATATGAAGGGTCTTAGTCCATCACATAAAGGATTGAATAATTGGAGTTGGAAGGGACAGGTCAGGTACTCTCACCTCCTGCTCAGATAAACACCAACTTTAAAGTAGGAATTAAAGTTTAAAGCAGGTAGCTCAGGATCTTGCCCTGCTGAGCTTTGCTGAGCTCCCCAAATGAAGCTTCCCAAACTTCTCGTTCCCTAAATCCAGCTGGGCACCACTCACACCATCAAAAAGTTTCTGTCACCCTGGCTGCCACCTGCGATTTTTCACTCTTGTTTTTCAGTGCTCCTCTAGGAGGAGAAGTATTTCCATTTTCCCCCACAAGACTTTTACTACTTGATTGCAGCTACTGAATTCTAAAACAGTCCTTTGATTTAATTTTTTTTTAATTTACGCATCTGATATCCTTACAGCAACAATACCTTCCCACACATCCTCTCTGCACAATCAGATTTATGCCATTTACAGTGAAAAGTAAGGTCTTTTTTCCCTACTCAGTTAGCTTTGTTATAATGCAGTTTATAAAATTACATTTAATGGAGAAGGGAGCGGGGAATTTGTTTATTTCTGAACTGTGATGGCTAATGGATGGGGTGGGAATAATGACAGGATATATATTATGTTATGGTCGAACAATACAAGGAGAGAATGCATGACCTGATCATTTTTATCCTTCATTAAATGGTCTATTGAGCTGCTTTTTCTCCATATCAGCTTTTAAAACAGAAAAAACCATAGCAAAAAATAACATATTACTTCAAATCGCAAGATTAGTCTTAATTAAAGCAAAAATTACTCATCTGTTTCTTAAATTCATTAGCAATAGCTGAAAACATATTCAAAAAAGAAGCAAATCAGCATAAGGAGACTAAATGTAACTAGCTGTGGTAACTACCTTCCTCCATAAATGCTGAGGCATTTTAATTCCCATGTCTGGAGGGACAAATGAAGTCTGCACCACACTACGCATCCTTGCCAAGTCCTTCCTCCTCCCAGCGAGCCAAAAGGCAGAGTGGGAAGAAGAATCCAAAGCTCCCCGCACGCCCAGCTGGCGTGGTGTCACCAGACCTACATCTGCTTTCAGAGGCTTATCTTGGCTTTTCCAGGAAGAAATAAACGGGTCTGCATGAAGTAAGACCACTTCAATTGCTATTCCTGGTTTTTACCTACTTTCTTCAAGGAAGAAGACACATAGGTTACCAGTGATTTTGCTTGTGTTTTTGAGACAAGGTATTACACCATGGGCACACACATGGAGAGCCCAGCCTGGGGAAAGGGCAGCAAGGGAAAAAGTTCCCAAGGACACATGGAGAAGGGTACCCCACCATGTGGTCCACTGCAAGGGGAACCCCAACCGAAATGGAGCAACTCCTGAGGCTGGTGGGTTGAATCAACACCATGTGTTCAGAAAGTCATCAACGCATAAAAATCCACTGGAAACAAACAGGTTTGCAGATTAAATTAAGTAAGATAAACCCAATCTATACGGCATCCAAACTGTCTCCAGTGTAGATTAAAATAGGGAGGATAAGTAAGGAATGGGGAGGAAAGGATTAAGGCCCCTGGTCTAATGCTTGAACATTTTCATTTCCTTTAGGGAAAATGACTGATGCTGATCAGCATTAACTGGTAACGGGCTGGCTATTATGGGTTTATAGAGGTTTCACAAGAACTTTGATCCAGATCACACATCTCATTAACAGAGACAATAAATTACTCTCACTTTCCATGACACAAGGCACAGAAATACAACTCACACGTACAGATGAGACAGAACTCCTTAGTGAGTAAGGGTGCTAAAACAGTAGCGATACATCAAAAACACATGCAACACATGCAAAGTTCACATGCAACACAACTATAAAAGAGCAAAAATTAATACCGCTGGAAAAAACATGTGTTTGTTTTTGCAGAAACTACTGAAAGGGAGTTTCTTCCCTAAAAAGTTCCCCTACACTCAAGTTTCTTCTATTTCTGCCAAGTATGCTGGTAGAGCAACTGAAAAAACATTTGTGGCATTTGATTTCAAAAGTCTGTATATTTAAGGAAAAGTTTTCCTAAGGAAGTGCTTAGATAAAAGTCTTTTTCTGTGGTTTAAGCAGGAACACCACTAGTCAAAGTGAAAACATGGAGCTGGCGGAGGGGCAAAGCGCCGGCACTTTGAAGCACCGCAGAGGTCACATCGTGGCAGGGAAATCTTGCTCTGTAGCTTTGATGTAGAGCAGCTCACAGAAATACCTTCGTTATTTCACTGGAGCGCATTGCTACTGAAGCCTCTCTCTCATCTAGTGTTAAATAAGCTGTTATTGTTCTTTAATATTAAAAAAGAAAAGATTAGTTTCTCTGTCAGCATTTCACATGCAGCAGGCAATACACAAGGTCCTATGAGGGTCTGAATTGAGTTCGTATTCATTAGTACCTCAGTGATTTCCAAACAAACAAAAAATAATCGGTCAAACACAGCATAAATTCAGCTTGAACTCACACCTGCCACACCACAAGCACAAAGCTGGGGTAAGAAACCGAGCATTCGGAGATCAGGTAATGAGGTGGAGGTGCAGCAGCTCACCTTTCCACACCACCTCCTTTTGCTTGTGACTTAAAAAGGCTTTCTCTTTATAATGTAAATGATGTAATTTATACCTGCAGAAACACACACTGGAATGTTCTCTTTACATGTTGCTCTAGTGAAGGTCAAATATCGGAGAGAAAGTCTTGGTTTGGTTTTAAAATACTGTGGAGATCCCCATCAAACAATTTCTGAAGAAAGTCACCGCAGTGGTTTGAATATCCTGAACGCTGCAAGTCAAGAAGGAAGAACATCTGCACACATTTTTATGGTCCACTCAAACCTTAAGTGCTTTCAAACATACAGCAGCTACAACACTGCTTTAGATTTAAAAGACTTGAGTCTATAAAAAGCCCCTATCGTGACCTTTTCAATTTATCAAAAATTTGCTCCGCTCAAGTCTACCTCATCCAGTTCTAGCAACAAACTCTTCAGCTCCCCACGCTATTCCACCCTTCCACGAGACCAAGAACAGCCAAAAAGCTAACACCCAACCACAGCCCAGTAAAACTATTTGAAACGAGCGACTTTTCTCTACCCCCCAACTGGTTGCCAGTGCAGAGCCCTCAACCACCACCTGCCCAGACCAGTCAAAGTCTTCATCCCCCACCATAAGCCCTTCCGGCTCATTCATGATTTTGTTCCTTTTCACTGAACTCGTACAGCTGTGAACGCACTCTGGAAATGCTATGCCCGAAACAAGAACACGAGAAATTTCTTGAAAAATGGAGGAAGTTGGTAAGGGAGCGAGACCGGCACCAGCTGCCCATCAGCATTCAGGGCGCGCAGCTGCTCCCGGTGGCATCCCTGGAATTCAGCTTGGCTGGGGAAAAAAAACAACAACCGCCAACTGCTTTTTTTCTGAAAATTTTACCTAACTGCTGTAACGCGCCTGCGTAGTTCTGCCCAAATTAAACACTTTACTTTTTTAAAGCTCAACGTTTATTTTGCAGGAGTGCCCTTGTTTGCACCGCTCTCTTTGTTGCCATCTGTCAGGCTTCCTCGTTGATGCTTCTTACAGGGAAAACATCAGCGACAGCAAAACAGCAGGAATTTCGGCAGCCAGCCCCTCCCTCCTCCAGCCCTTAAAAGGTTTGTGGCTGCATAATTTTAATAGGGATCCCTTTTTGCTCTGACACTGACACTGAGCACACTATCAGCCACATCCAGATGGTGCCAGTACTTCAATACTCCATTTTACGGTTTTTTGGTTGGGTTTTTTTTTTTCCTCTAACCAGTGCAAGGCCCCTTCATTTTCTCATTCCTTCTAATTGCCCACCCAGATATCCCATGGCTGAGGCAAGAACATGCAACATAGCGCCGTCAGCCTCGCTGATGGAGCAGAGTGTCCCAAATCAGACGCACACACACACAAACACACACACACACACATTAACAGGCTCACAAACTCCCCTGGCTGCTCATACACATAACTCAGGAGAAAATAAAAGAATTACGAACATGTGTTATCCCAAGTTTCTCCACCAATTAAGTATCAGGATGAGCCTCTGCCTTCACCTTTCAGAGCCAGTCCCACAGCCAAGCCTCACACACCATTTCAGCACAGTCCACTACAGCCTCACGGGACCTTCTTCTTCTTTTTTTTTTTTAAGGATGGAAAGACATTATGAGTAGAACTGCCTGCGTTACGTGCTTTCTGAAGTGCTAAGCACTTCACTTGAGCTATGAATCATCAACAGTGACAGCAGCAGAAACATCTTGTCATAAGCAATGAAGAAACTTCAAATTAAGTATCCCACCAAATAATTTACAGAGATTGCCGATCCACAGTCAAGAGGATTTGCTTATAAGAATCGTTTATAATTTAAAAATGATTGCAGGGACAAAGTATAACTCCTCATATAACTTCAAAAATGTTAAATCACAAGCAGCAAAGCAGGAGGAGGGAGGTAAAGATGGCAGACCAGCATGTCTCAAGCACCTCTCCGAGCTCAAAAATGCAAACATTTGTCACATACCTGTAAGGTGATCCATCTGCAAACATGTTGAGAACAGGTATTCAAATTTCCCCAGGCAGATGTGGCTTTTCCCTCATATTCACCCTTTTTGCAGCTTAAAAAAATTGATGCTCACAGCCCAGTCTTAACCTCTCTCTATTTTTTATCAAATCTCAGAACAGAAAGCAGCTCTTCATTTTTCTTCCAAGGGATTTGTAATACGCCTCTCAGGATTAACATTCAGATGATGGCACACACTAGAGACAATGTGGAACTCGGTAATCTGAAAAGTGGTGTGGTTTTGTCCCTTCAGTAAATGCTCTCATGATCTAATGAGAGTGGCACCATCTTCTGCATTTAGGTTACACTCTATCACTTAGCTTTAAAATTTACTCCCTCAATAGATTTGCTCCCTTTTCACAGTTAGGGCCATCTCCATGGCTTCTCGAATTCAAACCTCTGAGACACCAAAAACTGCTTTAACCATGAAACTTTTCCTTCCCAGAGCCCCGTGTTTCATTTATTAGAGTCCTTCCAGCTTTTTCAGTGAGACAAACCTGCAATTCCCACCACCAAAGTCCTTCCCCACACAGAGATCATCCATTCCCAAAGCCCTGCTGCCTCATGCACCAAATAAAACAGGTTTCATAGACAAAAAAGGACCTGCTATCGCATATACTTAGGACTTCTCCCATTGCTAAAAACAAACCCTCCACAATTAAGCTTGAAATGTGTTCGTTTCCTTGATTTCACTGTAGCCATCTTGCACACATACCCAGGCTATGTATTCTACATCATTAAAAATAACTTTCTATACTCGTAATATCTTGCTGCCTCTAGCTATCCAAAACTATAAGTGGATGTGCTGACTTTTTCAGTCCAAATAAAAGTATTCCTCTGCTTTCTGAGCCCTTTTCACCTGCTTTCAAACCTCTCCACAGGAATAGATGTCTGGCCCTGTTCATCTCCTGGGCAAAAAACCCAAAAAGTCCCTCCCATGTACGGTTCTGGAACTTGAGTCCTTATAAAAATGTTGTGTCTTGGGAGAGATTTTATTTGTTATTCACTCTCCAAAAGAAGCAATTTCCTTTTGTAGTAACACATTCAGGTGCAGCAGGCACTAAAAGGCAGCAGAATAAATTATTTTAGGCATGTCTGTATGCGTCCAGACTGACCTTCCAGTATACAGCCTAATGAAGATCAGAAACCATCAAGCATCCTGCTACAAATAACTTAAAACCTGGCATGTACGCTTAGTAAAATGTTCAAGTGACTTCAAAGGCCTCTATCAATACAGAAAAAAAACTGCATTAAAATTCTGAGCCTTCAAATCTATTATGCATTTCCAAACACAGGAGGACGAGTAGCAGGATTTGTTCAGCTGCCCTCACCACGTTGTTCTTGGGAAGAGAGAGTTAGCTCAGGCAGTCAGCACACAGCCGACACAGGTCCCTTCCATCCCACCCCAAAATACAAATCCAAATTGTTTTTTTCTTTTAATTGCATGTGTAAAAACACAGTTTTTACAGTGAAAAGCAATGTAGTGCTGCTCTGAGGGCCACCAGATGGATCAGATCATGTTTCTCCCAAGGTGCACCACCATACTTTGGTCCTGGACATGGCAGAGCCGTGCAAAATACCAGCAGTGGTACGGACAACCCCCGTGAGCTTTGCCTTCTGCACTGTGGCCACCCATCAGCCTGCAGAGGTGAAATCCCTGTCCTTGGCCAGAATCACTGGTGGTGGAAGGTGTGATTTGGCAAGGGCCATCCCGGGTGACAGAGCTTGGTGCCAGGGAGCGGTGAACACACACGCAAGCTGGTAGATGGGATTCATTAATCAGGCTCCAACTGCTCTACTACACTAGACAGGAGCTCTTTATAGACATTGCCTCATTTATTTATTTTTTAAATGCCTAGATTAGTTTAGTGTGAAGCTGTTGAGAGATACAATTTGTCTGAGCAGATGATCTATAGATCATTGAATGAACGCTAACCAGGCACTCACAGCCCACAGAAGAATCACAGAATCACAGAATATCAGGGATTGGAAGGGACCTTGAAAGATCACCTAGTCCAATCCCCCTGCCAGAGCAGGAACACCTACATCAGGTCACACAGGAACACGTCCAGGTGGGTTTTGAATGTCTCCAGAGAAGGAGACTCCACCACCTGTCTGGGCAGCCCCTTCCAGTGTTCCCTCACCATCACTGTGAAGAAGTTTTTCCTCGTATTTAAGTGGAACCTCTTGTGTTCCAGCTTGCACCCATTGCCCCTTGTCCTATCATTGCCTGTCACTGAGAAGAGCCTGGCTCCATCCTCCTGACACTCACCCTTTACGTATTTATAAACATTCATGAGGTCACCCCTCAGTCTCCTCCAAGCTAAAGAGACCCAGCTGCCTCAGTATTTCCTCATATTGGAGATACTCCACTCCCTTAATCATCTTTATAGCCCTGCCCTGGACTCTCTCCAGCAGTTCTCTGTCCCTCTGGAACTGAGGGGCCCAGAACTGGAGACAAAATTCCAGATGCGGTCTCACCAGCGCAGAGTAGAACAGCCAACACGTGTTCTCCCATGGCTGCAGCACAGGAAAGAGGAGCCTTTTTTTGCTAAAATTTAGCAACGCACATGCCATACCCGGCAGCACGGAGGTCGGCGAGTTGGTGCCTGTTCTAAAGTGCTCTGCAGGCAGAGGGGCAGCCTCTGCTTATGAAGCGCAAGGTCCACAAATCAGAGGGAAATCAGCAAGTGACAACCTGGCATTCAGCTGGGGATTCAACCTGGCATTTCTAACACAAACAGCCTTTTCTGCTCACATCTGCGAATATATGCATATTTAAAAAATAAATTATCTTTCATTCAGATTAGTTACTAGAATATCTCTTTCTTTGCTGAAGCAGATTTGTTCCTATGGTTGTATCTACTGCTATTCTGGGACTTGGTATTGTCTTCCCACTATTGCTGCAGAAAATGTTCAGCAGCTAATTGCACAGTCAAGTCCTTTCACATAATTTTCACTTTGACAAGAGTAATTAAAAAAGCTAAACAGCTCAAGAACCAATTGATTAGGTCTGCAGGCAAAGCTCTGTTTGGGCGATCCCGAGATGCACGTGCACGGAGCAGCAAGCCTTCACAAAACCCCATTAGGAGTGTGTTCCTCAATGTTTACGATTAAGTGTCAGATTCTTGCAAGAATTCTTTTTTTTTTCCCCAATTCCTATCGTACGTTACATTCATTTATGTGCTGTGCATATACCATGCTTGCCAGAACCAGGAAAATTCACATTATATGACAAGTTAAAGACTATCTTCTTTCCGTTTCCTATATTCGCACACCAAGTAGTCTACACTTGCAAACACGCTTCAACACCTGCTGTCGTAGGAACAGAACCACACGAGGCTGCTACGTCACTAAATTGGAAACACTATGAATAATGAAAAAATCCTGAATTTTTGACGCTTTGTGTACCTGCACGGCAGAAAAGACATTTCTAAGAGCAACCCTGTCTGCAGACACACGCTCTGTGATACGGTGCTGAATCATCCGGTTGCCTGCCTTAAAATTGCTCTGAGTCCTCTGCACCAGGACTTCTAATATGATTACTTTTCAAACTGCATAATTGAAGTTATAAAGTAAAGGGCTACAAAATTACTAGAGATGTACCAAAATAATGAGCTTATGAACAGTAATGAAATGGAAAGTCCTGGAAGCCTGAGGTTACACACAAACTTAGAGATGCTCCCTATAATTTTTTTAATAACACTAAGAATTCTACTTTAGAAAGAGAAGTTGAAAGGGTTTTTCTTTAAACCACTTCCTTCTCAGTAACTTTTGGTCAGTTACTGACTACACTTTTGAAAAGCTGTCATGAAATCTGCCAGCTTTAAAGATGGGAACTTGGAGCAACTGTAAATGAGAAATTCCCTCTCTGCATAAAGGAGTCTAGTCAAACACTGGACACCTCCTGGTGCCACCCGATGGGCATGAAGGGGCTGGTGCTCTTCAAAGCCAACAGCACTGGCCTGTCTTTGAGCATGGGGTATTGGGTACAGACCAGAGGAGAGGTTCATGGCAGAGGTGACCAACAGACATGGACTACTCTTCGAATAAAGCTGCGGTGCCATCGGCTAAGAGCTGGACGTGCGTCTGCAGCGTGGTTTCAAACAAGGGAGTCTCAGGTCCCACATCCCACACCACTGCTCCAGGCAGAACCCAAAACCAGTTTCTTTGGTACTGAAAATCAAAGGGTGCCTTAACATAACTGCACCAGTTAAATGCCAAAGCTTTCAAGGAAAGCCAAAGACATAAAGAGAACTGTATCTTTACATAAGAAGACATGCTGAAAGAAGCCATAGGAGGGTTTCACACATTCACAAATGCGATAATTTACATGACAAATGTAACAAATTAAGCCAAACCTGTTAGCTAACAGAATATTTAATTATGTACTATGAATGATCACTTAAAGGTGTGGGAATTTAACCAATTATTTTCAGAAGGCTTGAAACCTTCCTGAGCAGGAGGTTATTTTAATGTCTCAGCGCTGTCCCCCTGCACCTCCTTCCACCCTACCTTGTTTATAGCTCTATTCACTAATAGTTTTTACTTGTTTCCTTGATGTCTTAATTTCCTGCAATAATACATCTGCCATGAATAATTAAGCAACACATTTGCTGCTCACTGAAAGCTGAACAAGTGCTATAAATCAGTTCTGGGACCCTCTGCCAGCACAGACACAATCCATGATCTGCTAATGTTGGCGTTTCTTTTTGCAGGTGAGAGAAACAGAGTACAGAAACACCTGAGGAGCTGCTGGGGCATTTTGGGAGAATGCTTGCCTGCATCTTCTCTTAAGCAGCAAGACTCTAAAGCCTGTTCTAGCATTTTCCTAGTGAGCGAGAGAAAACTGAAATGTACTATATTCTTCACATTTACTCATTTTTTACTTTCTCACGTTCCTGGATTGTTCTCTTTGATGCCTCTGCTCCCTAGGTAGTAGGAGAGTAGAAGAAGATGGCCTGAGCATGCATCATTCCCTTCTCAGCATCAAAATGAAGGGCTGCTGTGGGTTCTTAGCTGTATTTCCACCCGTTTTCTCCCACTGCCTGTGGTTGGACACAAAACACAGCCTATGGGATGGAAGCAGAGCGCTGAAGGATCATCTGTAGTCAGACCCATTACACCCTCTGAAGGTTTATCTTGCTGATTCACATTCGCCCTCAGACAGCTGGGCATGCTGCATTTCTCACTTTTTTGTATATGAAGACTGATGGAAGATAAGAATGAACTACAAAAACAACAGCGATAACACTTCCCTACAACACTCCACTTGCATGCATATCAGGGGAGAGGAACAATAAAACAACTTTCCATTACCAGAACAGCATCACCCTTTAATTGGAATGAGGTTTACAGTACAATCGCTTTAAAGAAAGCTCAGCTGCCAAGTGTGCGAGCCTCTCCAGCTTGGCAGAATAGGTACATTAGAAAGCTAATCAAACCAAGGTATCCAGCCAGGCCTAGGAAATGTCAGGGTGGCCATTAGGATTCCACATGTCTTAATTTGAGAATCTCCCCAATTCACTAGAAGGTGCAAAGCCTCAGGGGAAAAAAAAAAAATAAAAAAAATTAAAGGTCAAAACGTAGAACAGTTCATCATTAAATTTCCCTACAAAACATCCTCATGCAGAAACAAACCATGTAATGTTCCTGGGTTTAATTCTGTTGACAAAAGATTGTACATATTTTAAAAGCGCAACACTTAGCAGATGTGCTGCCAGTCTGCAGAGTTTGCATATATAGCTGTGATATTACCATACTCCATTATTCAAAACAGGCAACAGACTTCATTCTTGGTCTTGTGAAAAATAATTGCAGTTTGAAGCCAAAGTCTGACTTCAAAAAACACCCCAACATAATGGCTACAGTTTCCAGAATTCAGGAACTCATGTAATGGCCTGCATCTTGATCTAAGTCAATTCATTAAAAAGACAAATTTCTTCTGATCTGTTTTTGAGAAAGCTTTCCAAGAAGTACATGGCTCTTATATGAAACCCAAGAAAGGAAAAGTTTAGGTGGATAAACAGCTTTTTCTTATCCAAAACAAACACACAATGAATTAACCATAATATTTTAACATGAAGCATGAGGCGCTCTCATCCCATACAGTCCTTGGACTCCACTCACCAGACAGAAGTCCATGGGTTGATGGATGGTTATTCATAGAAAGAATAACTACTGGAAGGAGGAAAAAAAAAAGAAAAAAAACCCAAAACCCACCTTACACATCTTCCTTTCCACTACTGTTGACATTAAAAGTATTCTACACAAACACACATTTTTAATACATTTTCCCTTTCAAACACACAAATGGACATTAAGACCCATTTTAGTCAGAAGGTATTAAAAGACCCTCAGTGCATTTTTTGCTGGCAGAAGCTGTTTCGATGCACCATCATCCTAGGGCAGAGCTGAATTAACCGTGTGGCTTCATAAGTTGAACCACGCATCGTAACAGGCAGCTGAAAGGCCTTTAGAAGATGGCAAACCTATAAGGGTTCGTGAGGAAACTATGTATAAAGGATGTTTTTAAATCTCATTTTCTTAACAGCAGAGACTCCCCCATGTTCTCCCCACCAGTGCCTTTTAAGGAGGGTCAGAAAGACAGAAAAGGGGACTGAGGGGGACTATGGGCCTGGAAAACACTTTCACACAATGTTACAAAATGAGATGGAAGAGAGTGATTGTCACTTGAGAGAAGGACAAAAAAGGACAAGATAAAAATACCAGAATAACCTAGAGAAGACAGGCTGAGAGCCTGTACCTTCCCGATTCATAAATGAAGGTAAAGAAGCATTCAATTTAAGAAATAACACTGGCAATTCAAAACCTATATGAGGTGCATACAAACAAACTACTCAAAAACTACTTTGTGTTTGTGTAGGAGATTCCAGAAATTCCTCTGGAAATTCAATTCAGTGCTCAGCAATCCTTCATGTCAGCAAGCATTGCTCAGCTCCTGACCTGAACTTCCCAGACACAGTTTAAGCACATTACTTCATCTCCTAGCACTGGATGGGGAAGACTGACTTCTCCTCAATTAGTCTTTCCATTCTGGCAGTGGGATGGTTTGAGATGATGTTTTGTTGGAGGCCTTATCAATGTGAGCAGAGTAGAAAGGCTATCTAATGTGTCTTCAAGATGATACTCCTCATTTCTGCATATCACTGTGATGTCTGTCCCTCTCAAAACAGCATGGCATTGTTAACTCCTGTATGGTTTCTGATCCATTAGCACTGTAAGACCTTTTCTGTATAGCAGCTGTCTAGGCAGTTGTTGCTCATTCTGTATTTATGTAGCTGATTACTCCTATTTTCAAACATCTATCCACATTTCTCCTTATTGATATGCATCCTTTCAGACAGTTTCTCCAATTTGTAAAGATCATTTTGAATTCTAATGGTGTCCTCCAACATGCTTGCAGCTCTTCCCAGCTTGTTGTTGCCTGCAAATTTAATAAGCGTGTTCTCTATTCTATCAGAGAGATCATTACTGCAAATGCTGAATGCTACCAAACTGCCAAATACCCACCCTATGAGCAGATGTTTCACAAGAAAAAGTCTCATGAGGGAGCACTGAAAGCTTTACTAAAGATAAATGACATCTACTGCTTCTCCATTCACAAAGCCTGTTATCCTGTCATTAAAGGAAATTAGATTGATCTGACCTTGACAAATCTATGTTGGGCATTATTCCTTTGCCCATGTAGATATAACAATATTTAGAGTTGTTATAATTAATAATGCTTTACAGAAACAATAATGTAATTCCAGCTTCTTCCAACAATTTCTAGTTTTGCATAGGAAATGGAAACTAATTTGGGTGGGATGAGAAAAGGCAAGAGTACAGGATTGTTCTTTTTGCCCCTCCCTAAAATACGTAGCATTTGTTGGCCGTGGCTGGAGGATTACTGGGGCAATTCTGGGATAAATGGACCTTGAGTTTGATGCAGTCCAGCAACGACTGTAACACAGAAGAATTCATAGTCTCTTCTGCAATTTGACACAAGCCTGCATACACCATGTGGTATACTGCATATTACTCTTTATATGTTAAGTGGAATTTCTTAAATTCCTCAAAATTACACAGGGAACGGTTCTCATGCAACATGATACAGACAACGCCAGAAATTTTAGCTTAATTTGCCTCCAAAAATTTTTTGCTTGATCTGCAACAGAAGGCTGCGTGTCTAATTGAAAAGACATTGAGCAGTGCATAGATGCTGACTGAACAATACATATACACAGGGATTCTGTCTTAACGTGTAAGAAGCTCCCAGATCATAGTCTGCTCCTAAAATAAAGGCACAGAACTCTGCAGCCATAGAAAGTGAGGCATATCTTAATATTTCAGAAAAAAACCCAAAACACCTAGCTTAGGCAGTTCAATACATTAAATGTTTCATGCATTTACTACAGCAGAATCAACGTTCAGCAGGCATCGTCAAGAAAGACAAGTCCAAACCCTCGTGGCTTACAGTACAACCAACAGAGCAACTTCAACCAAGAAAACTGTATTTGCCCAATTGCCTCAAGAAATAGACAAATGCACTAGAACACAAACTCCACGGTGTCGTTATGGATTAATTCTCTCTGCCCACGTTCCAGGCTGCATGCTATAGGGTCTGGAGAACTGCCTCTGCTGTGCACACCTGGGTCTTCGGAAGGCTGAGACAAGAGCAGCTCTGGATACATTCACAGAAAGAATATGCAGGCAATTTAGTTACAAGCTCAGACAGCATCCTTCACTCACATGCACTTGATGATTTAGCATGAAATCCCCTTTATATTATCCAGCAGCTTATTTTTCTATGGGTCACTCCCTCCCATAAATCAAGTTCCATTTTCTCCTGACTGCTGACAAGCATCTGTAGTAATGTCAAATGTTTTCACAGACGTTTTAGACTTGAGACCTATGAATAACACCACAGTTTGTTCTACAGGGTACAAAAGTATTTTTCCACTCTCTGTTTTTAAGAGCATCCAAAGACATTTTTTGCAGAAAGATCCAAAAAACAAATGTCCAACTCATAAAATACAGTCGTCGTCGTCCCCCCCCCCCGACTTAAACTTTGGCTGAAGACCAAGCAGGGCACATTTCAGTCATGAAATGAACTCATAAAAAGCTGAAAACAACAGGTTATAACTGAAGAACTTTGTGTAACCCTGATAAACTGTGTGTAATGGAGCATTAAAAAGTATGTTGGAAGTCTATACGCAGCATGTATAAATGACAAGTCAACAGCCAGGACCATTACCTGTTACACCAAACAGGAGCAAAGGGAGCCTTTCCGGCTCTTGGACTACTCTCATCATCCTCTCAAGAGCCATACTAAACTCTTTGCAGTCAGCATGCCAAGAATGACAACGCTGTGCCAGGACAAGGCAACCTAGTCCTTTATGTAGGAATATGAATGTAGTTTCTCTGTTTTCCCTTCAAATTTTACTGATTCCCCCTGCCAGTGTATCCCTCCTTCTCCTCCCCTCACCCCCCCCATTTATTAAATGTCCTAGAAATTCATGTGTGTTGTGTGGTGAGTGTATGAGGTAAGTTCAGTTCTTTAAGGTTGCATGCTGATACTACTGAAAGCTTCTGTTTGATGCTAAATAGGATTAAAATACAGTTACCCTCATCATATCAGTCTTTTAAATGTTTTTGGCATTTCACACAATTTTTACTACTTATCATTCAGTTCTTCCAATGAATCTTCCCTGTTGTAAATGAAACGCTGTATAAATACAACACACCTATAGCCTTCTCACCTTCAAGCTGTGGTTTTTTTCAAATACAAAGATCAAAATCCTTTCTGAAACCGATGCATGGCAACTCTCACATTCACCTCAAAAGACAGAACCGTGGTTTCAAGCTTGGAAACCCAGGAAAGGCCATCTCTACCTTACATGCGGTCCCACAACAAAAGCAAGAGCTTGGCCACATGCTCACGTCTCCCATCCACACAAGCCATCAACTGGCTTTGACAAGTGGTTGAAAACAAACCATCCTTCCTACCTGCCAGGCACAGTTGTGCTAATGCCAAGACTCTAAATGGTCACGTAATGGAGCTCCTCAGGGGCAAAAAACCTACATAAGTAAAGCTGCTGAATACTTCCTGGCCTCTTTAAAACCCCTTTTTCAAAGTAACTGAAGTATCACAACAACAGTTGCACTAAAAGTTGAAGTGAATTTGGCTAAAAATAAATCTAAAGAAAACAAGTGGGTGTTCTGCACTCTGATATCTAAGTACGGAGGCTCAAGAGTCATCGTCTTCTCCCCGCGTGGCAATTAACAGGCAAGGGCTTTTATCACTCAACTTTGAGGTGAACCAGAGTTATCACATGTAGACAATAATAATAATAAAACCCCCAAGAAATGCAGAAGCAGCAAGCCAGAACAACTCCCTGGAATGCGATCTTCCTTTTACATGTGTAGCATTAACCAGTGCCAATAATGGACTGATCATGGTCTTTTTTATGAGACCATGGTTACTTTCAGTGAATCCAGTATTGGCTCAAGTACAATAACTACACATAGCAGAGACAAGTCCAGTCTAAACCTCTTCTTGACATCTTGACTTCATCCAAAGCACCAACTCAGAACAGTCACTCTTGATGCCACGAAACTCCACTGGAAAATGTTGGCATTTCCATTTCCTTTAGGTTTTGACCAGGTATACTATGTCTCAATGCAGTTTTGCAAAATACATTCCTGGAAGTCATATTTTTAAATAATGGGAAAGAAACGGAAATAATGAGAAGTACATGCAATGAAAGGCCATCTGAAAAAGCACAGCAGGACTACAAGTTCATTCCAGCCTGTATTACATGAAATGGAATATATTCTGATTTTTTTTCTTTTTACAACCATGTGAGAGAAAGTCCAAACTTAACTGACAATCGGGACAAGGTCTAGCATTACAGGCTACAATTCATACACAAATGTAAAGCCCTGATCCACTATAAAATGTGCTTTGGTTTAATTCAGTAATCATATGTCAGTAAAGTGTGCAAGGCAAAAGACATTTCTATGACAGAATTTTCAGTAAGCACCCTATGGTGTTTTCACACCAACAAAACAGATGAGATTTGTCTTTGGCATAGACAAAGCACTGATTGTCACAAGGGGCTAAATACAGCATTCAATTAGAAGTACACCACTGCTTTTCAGCTGCTGATACATAGACATCTTACCAAAGAAAAAGCATCCATGAACAGACTTTTTTTTTTTTCTTCCGTTTTCAAAACCAAACATGTTCACCATCAAAAAAGATTGACTACCATTTTGAGCAAACAAATTTCATGCTCTTGGCTGTTCACAAAAATGAGTTGATGAATTTACATTACAGTATCGTTCTGAAGCACCGATACAACGAACCCATATAATCAAAGACAGAAAAAAAAGCATCCCTATCACCACTTCATTGCTTTTCACAACTGCTCAGCTAAAACACTGAAAGCTTCAGCAGACCTACACTTTTCCCCCTTTCTGACTTCAGTACTACTAGTAGCAAGCAGCAGCACGACAAACCATACTATCTTATGAAGTTTCCTGGCACTCCTTTCCATCTGCAAAGAACGTTACCATCACTACTAGAGGATATTTTAAGCATCTCCTTAAAATACTCACAGCAGCCTCTGCAAATAGTCACAACTGATTTAACATCTGGGAATAAATGCAACTAACTTGCAATGAGATTTGGAAAGCAATGGTAAGCTTTACCACGACTGGTAGTCAGCTAATTGCAGCAAGGGAAGATCGCCCGTACAGAATTACTCGGATGACTGAATGAGCCGGGAACCAGCAAAACACATTTTAATGTACTTAAGGGCAGATATTCATGAGCAAAAACCCCAGCTGCACTGATGAAATAAAAGTTTGCATCCTGGGAATCAAAGGCCCAGAAAGGGATTGAAAGGTCATTGTGAAGGACTGTGTTCCCAGCTCAACAAAGGCAAAAGGGCTGAAGTTCCATTGTACTGTGGCAAGATGTGGCCACTTCTCTTCTTGGTCCTGATCCCTTGACTTAATAAAAACACATTGAGAAGTCTGGATGATTAGTGAAGAACTATAAAAATTATCTCATCAGGAAAAAAACCAAGACCAATCCATTTTTTTAGAACAAAAAGGACAAACTTTCACTTTGTCTAACTCCTGCACTCCCACTTGCCTCTCAGGGAGATGGCATTAAGTAGCAGGAGTCTCCAGTCTAGCTGACACAGTTTACAACATCCAGTGTCTGAACCCAAAAAACACATAAATGAAGCTTGAAATAAATACAGATGTGTAGAAGTAATGATTACTTGTCATTTTTTACAGATCACATAGGAGACGAGTAAATTCTCTACCATTTAGTTTTCAAATTGTGATTTGATAGCCTCCTAAAAGCTATGTGCTAGCTCATCCACAGCTGTTAAAAGTAGATGCAGAAATTACTATCTGAAATTATACAGCCTGTGCTATGCAGGTCAGAGTAGATGACTAGACTGATCTGATTCCTGGCCTTAAAACCCATGAATCTACACTGAAGATAAAATTTTAAGCAGGTAGTTTTACTGTTTTTCTATATCACCAGGCCGATAAGCATGCTGTCTCTTCAAAGAACGTGTATTAAATATATCAGCCCCTCAATGTTTGCCACTTGGGCCGCATAACTTACATGGACACTTAAACATAGGAACTCCCATATGAAGACAAGAGAGTAACTCTGGCTATGCAGCTGAGTCTGAACGATGCCAAAGACAAGTGAAACTGCTTAGCCCCATGGAGCAGCAGCGAATGGGTTAAGCACTGAGCCAGGGGGCAAAAGTCAGGGCTTACACAGTGGCCTCCATGCAAACCACTGGCCCCAGGATGCCCCTGAAGACTGACAATATTCTCAGAGCTGCCTGAGAGCAAAAAGCCAGAGTGAGCTTCGTCTGAAGTTATTACACCACCTCTCTGGCTCAGGAGCCACCGCTCGGCTGAAGACCAAATGACAGCACCAGGAGGGAACCACTATATATTTATGCAGTGTACTGACCACTGCTGGCCAAGGGATTTGGGCATTGGTGGACCTCTGACCCAGCGGCCGATGTTGATTGATGGATGACGGTAGCTTTAACAATAAATAAAAAAAGACAAATGACAATGCTGTGACCTGTTGTTAGGTAGCTACCCAAACAAATTCACATCCTTCTTGCAAGTGCTGGAGCTAAAAGGGGCAGGGCTATAAAGGCAGCAAAGGATCTGTCCCCTGCTCAATACACGGCATTTGCTCTCACAGAATCCCTCCTACCTCAATGTCTGCAATGTTCAGTTACAAGCTGGCAGTACTTTATGGAAAAGTGCAGAATCCATTTACACCTAAATATGTATGACACATAAGGACACCAAAAATAAAGCTCCCCAATAACTGTGGTTAATATTTTAACCTGTCCTTTAATGATGCAACCCCAATGCCTGAGGTACAGGGGTTTCCAGGGGTTTTCCTAAACAATACGTTACATGTTCTTTTCACAGACGGATTTTGTCAAGCTAGTCAAGGCAGAATTGCAGAAAATTAGTATTTACCTGTGCTGCAATACCTGGATCCGATTGTACCAATTACATATAATCACTACGTGCAGCATTTGGGGACAGGCAGGCAAATAAAGAGACCAGGAAGCAGAAACAGATGCAAAGCAGCAGCAGAGCAGCCTCTGGTCCAGCTTTTGGGACAGGACCCTGCTGCCCAACTCAGCAAAGTGGCTGTTTTCCAGATCGGCACAACAGCAAGTCCATCCCCACAGGGTGGCCTGGAGCAGCTGTGTTTGGAGCTGGGCTGTTGCTGAAACATCATTCGGGTTATGAAGCAAAGAAGGTAGAGTTGAACTAGGGAGTGGAAACCTGCCACGCTGGACCCAGGGATGCAGAACAGCAACAGCGGAGCTGGGGCACAAGGGGAACCAGGTGCTGTAACAAACACTCCTGTGTTCTGTCCAAAAATCTCCAGACAGCACTTCAGGTGCAATGCAAAATCCCTGGCAAAACTGCGCCTGGAGCCACCTGTCTAGAAAGCCCATCAGTACTCTCCCTTTGCCCAACCTCCTCAAACGTCAGCGTTTCACCTTCCTATTTTCTTTTTTAATGTGTCTGTGTCTCCTCAATCCAATTAGCATCCAAGAAACACAGCAGATTGGAAAAATGTAACTTAAAAAAAACATCGGTACGACACACATACCTTTTGGATATAAAGCTATTGTTTACAAGGGCCACTTAGGGTCCTGGCTCACCAGAGGTGGTGAGAGCCAGAATTCTGCCTTCTCCAGCCCCAGCTCGCTGCCACAAGCTTTCACTACTCCCCCTCAACCAAAAGCTGAGTTTGCTCTGTCTTGAGAAATCAAAAGGTGCAAACTGTTTACCGCCTATTGCTTCACAGGTAGTTGGCCTAATACTGCCTTAGTCCTTTCTTTCTACAAGGTCACTTTTGAAGTGGTTTTCTTCCTTAAGCCCTTTGAAATCCTGTGCAAGACAAACCAAGATATATTTTGGGTAGAAAAGACTTTGGATGGGTCACTTAGTCTCTTCCTTCAGCTAATGGAAACTGTGCCCAGGACTTCAAAAACCAAGCCTAATTTTTAAAAAACACAAGGCAACAATGAAACATATTGCTGATGATTTCTGATGACAGTATTGATTTTTTTCCTGTTTTCTCTGCGTTTTGTTTAGAGAGGGGATTTTTGTTGTTGTTTTTTATTTTATTAGAGTAAATGACATATTTCCAAAAGCTGGAAAAACCACCTTTTAGCTGACAATTGAACTGAACATTAAATGAAATCTGCAAAGCCATTTTACCCATGCACAATCAAAAGCTGACAGACAGGGAAGCACAGAGTGCATAAAAAAAAAATCCCCCAACACAAGCAAGCTGAGGGAGAAAGTGTAAAACAGCCATCCTGAATCAGCTCCCAGCTGCTTTAATGGAATTAGGGTCACCCTGACAGAAACACAGTCAGATGACAGAGAAAATTTAATAATTTCTTACTGCAGTCTGTAAAAGCCAGGGAGGATTTGAAAGTGCTTTTCTGCCAAATTAGCACTTCTGTATCCACCGTTCACACGCCCATGGCCCTTCCCATTCACCTTCTCCTCCTGCATCCCACCAGCGCCGCCGGGAAAACCACCGCTCCCGTCCTGCTGGCAGGGAGGCACCCAGAGAGCCCCTCTTTTTCTGACACGCTGCCACACGTTTAACCTTTGGATGCCCCTTCAGTTCCTCAGCGCTGATGTTATTCACAGCTCCTGTGAACTCAATTCCAGGAGAAGCATCGTGGCCCGCGCCTGGTGCTAATTCTGCTCGGCGGTACATATTCAATCTGTTTTATCTCAGGCGTTAACGTCTAGCTATCTGCCAGCTGCCTAATTGTCAGGAAGCTATGGCAGCGATGCTGAAATGTGTGGTGACAACAGCAGCTCCAAAGGCAAGGCAGGGAAGCCCTGGTTGTGGGTGCTCCCCCAGCATCCAGCCACAAGCCCCACAGCTGACTGCTATCAGGGATGCAGCACAGCCCCCCTTTCCCTGCCCATGATACCCACCGTTCCTATAGAAAGTGGTTTTGGGGACTGACTCCAGGAATTCAAAAACACAGGGAGAACCCTGCTCTCACCATCGCATTTCTTTTAATTAGGGCAATGTAGAAAATGCTTTGCAGATATGGAGCCTCTCCATGCCTTCACACTGCGCTGCGATGGGGAAAAGGAATAATTGTGGTGAAATCCTGAGAACAGCTGTATTGTATCAGGAACCCAGCCAAATAAACTGCCCTTGGACCAACAGGATGCTTAGGGGACCACAAAAATTGAAGAGGGTGCATATGGGGTTTCTCCTTTCGTGGTAGCCCTTTTCTAGCTCCAGTATGCATAATGTTATCATACCTTCCGCCTTGCTTCTCTCCTGAACCAGGGCTTCCCAATGCCATGTTCACTACCGTACCTTGCCCGTCTGCATCACTGGGGGCAGGACGTGAAATAAGCGGGTTTTTGGGATAAATGTTTTCTCGCTTCCAGAGGTGCAGAACCGGCCCTTTTGCACAGCTCCCTGCCACCGAGAGTCAGTGGCAAGATCCGGTGGGGTAGAATAATAGATAAGCTGTAAGTTGCTAAAATACACAGACCAACACTTTCCATCCTAGGAGACCCTCGGTTAATCCGTGGTGGCTGTGGTGGTTAAAAGGTCACTGTCCTCCAGATCTGCCTCCCAGATTAGGAAAAAGTAATTCAGAGTCAGTCTGCGCCAGAGAAAAAGGCATACATACAGATACGTTTGCTTCTCAACGCAGAAATGTTGCACATCTGAGACATCAATATTTGGATCTGGGCCTGTGAAGCACAGCCAGTTTTGTTAAATTTAAGCATGTGGAAGTATTCCACAAATTTAGCAAACCACGTCTGCAAGTTATCCCCTGGCCAAGAACTGTTCTAGGACACCTCAAGCTCCACCACATTCTGCAGACGAGATGGATTGATGCTTCTCTCCTTTGCAGAGGCCAGGATAAAGATAATGAACCTCAGAGAATTTTTATACACCTCGAAACGCTAAAAATATACCTCTCTGTGGCAGGCTGCAAAATGGGCTATATAACGTGTAGACAAAGTGATCTTGCATGAGCATCTTCCAGCAGCACCAGCAGTCAGGGAAGCAAGCTGAGGAGGGAGGCAGCTGCTGCCCCCGGTTTAACTGGGCAGCTCAGACTCACATAGGCTACACGCTAATCCACTGCCTGTACAAGTCAGCCTTAGTGACAACAAAAATAGTGAATTTGTACCTTCTTTCACATACAGACCCCACCACTCTTCTCTCCAGCTTCTCTAAATTTACTCCCCTTAAATCAAGGACATTTAGGACTCCCAATCCATTTTCTCCACTCAGCCAGGCTCCTACCAACATGAATCAAGATCTCCTTCAACTTTCACAAAATTACATCTTAATTATAAGCCCGGTGACTAAAGCTGGAGTGAGAAGCAGATGGTTGCTGGCAGCTCAGGAGGTGCATCACGGTCACCTCTTTGCTCTGACTCAAGGATCCCAGGATCCCTGGGTGCTTTCAAAGGCATGGAGTGTTTGCAACTGCCAGTCTACACCAAACGTGTAAACGTCTGGACAAACTCTGAAAAAAATTGGTTACTGGTAAAAAAAGAGGAAAGGGGCCACACAAATACCTGGGGATAACCTAGCAAATACACACAAGTGAGTCACAAAAAAATAATACTGTGTAAAGAACCCACAAGGTTTCCCACACTCTGTGTAACTCATTTGATGGGAAATTCCTACTTCAAGGTATTTTTAGTGGGCCACCATCAGCCAAGTTTCACCTCTTGCGTGTCCACAAGGGTGTTTCACGCACAAGCTTTCTCCTTGGCCTGGATGGGGCTGATCAAAGCCAGTCACAGCAACTCTGTAAGACTGTCAGGGGAACAGGCATGGACACAACAGCTTAAAGCATGACCACAAGGAAATGTGATGAAATACAGGTGTAAGAGAGCTACACCAGGAGGTAAAAACTTGCCGCCTCTCCCCAACAGCTCTCAGATACTTGCTGACTCAGGAGAGATGTCTCAGTACTACACAAATTACAAGAGCTGGTAAAAGAACAAGGAAAGTAAAGTAACAGGTATTACTGTGACCCCAATATTTCTCTCTCTTCCTCCACCCCCAATTTTCTTTACTCATCTGTACATGTTAAAAATCAAACTGTTTTGATCTTGCAGCTACTACAGAAATTCTTCCTGCACTTGAATAAATGTTGTCAGCCTTTTTTAGTTCTACTTTTGCCCCTTCACACATACTGTTTACCTGCATCGGAAAATAAGAAATGGGGGTGGGGTGGGGTGTTGTGTGTTTTATCCGTTAGCCCTCAGTGTTTCTAGTACAAACCAAGAAGGTTTAATATTTGTTGAGAGAAATTCTGCAAGGCATTCAAGGTTTCCAGAAAATGTAACATTACTTACTGTCTGCTCCTGCTAAAGGCAGCATCAAGCAGCAGAGGATGGCTGCTGGCACAGTGAGTACTGGGACACAGAAGTTAGGCACCATATTCCAAAGCAGAGCAAGTCCTCTTCAGTCTGAGGCAAGAGGTCAGTACATCCAGTGTTACAGACACAGACTTACTCCTGCAAACCAAGAGATGAAAAGGAAAATGAGCAAATATGACACACAGATTAAGTGCTGATAAACCAAACAACACTGTAAAGACATAATTACAGACACTTTTAAAGTAAAATTTAACTATCTTTCCTGCTTGAGCAGCACAGTTCCACATTGATGCCCCCAAATCCAATCAGCTCTTTTCAAGCGTCATGAGGCATAAATGCACATCCATCTCCAAGTTTATCTTCATGTCCAGTCTCTATTACGGGCTATTAATACATCCTTTAGTTGTTATTCACGACAAATAGTTCTGAAGTTGCATGTTACAAGGTAAGAAATAGTCTTAAGCTTGTGTAACTCTTCCTCATCCATCTGCTCAAGAGAGACATTCTTGATTGCGTTATGTAGGGTGGCTTGTGGTCAACTACGTGTTAAGCGTAGGTTGGCCCATCCAGCTGGGCTGGTATACACCAGACAAGTCTCAACAGGTCCAAGCAGGAGAAACAGAAGCTGAACTGAATCATCTGTCAGTTCACAGGGTGACCACAGTCCCAGTAGAAGGTTAAGAACAGCGTCTAAAAAGAGCAGGTTTACCCCTAAGGTTTAACCTCCCAAAAATGGAGAGGAAGACTGTCTAAAAGGACTGAGGATTAGATGTTCCTTCTCCAAAGCAAAGCAAATTATCTTGGAAACTCGCTTAACTTTGGCATCTGCTTGGATATAGAAATGCAGAAGATTCCTTGAAACTCAACCAACAAAAAAGCAGGCATCTAAAAAAACCCCACCTTTTCTATATATCTGCCTTTGTTATCTTTTTGGGTGAATATACTCACTTTACTTTCACCTGAAAAGTCCGAAGTCTGCAGATCTGTCTGCAGGACAGATTTTAAAGGAGCCAGTAAGCCCCATTCCCTCAAAGGGAAAATGCCCAGCAGGGACAGGGGCTCAATCTCTCAATGCTGGCCATCTCAGTGCAAGCTCTCAAAAGTCATTCACAAGTCAAGGAGGAGCTACCAAAAGCTGCCAATACATCATTAAAAGTGAAAAAGCCTCATGCAGGCAGATGCCAGCCCGAGACTCAGCAGCCTGCAGAGGGCAAAAAACATGAGACCTGAAGGTTTCCCAAGTCTTCAACAGTGCCTTGGTGAAATGAGGTACTTCGTGGTGTACATGTAAGTAAGATTCTGAATCCCGTGAGCACCCTTGAAGCAAAGTGCCTGCAAGTACACAGACTATACATAGCATGACCTACCATTCTGTTCATACTGGCAGGCATTTCAGAAACATATTCAAGACTGCCTTAAGAAGGGTATTTTTGTGTGTTGCTGGGGTTTTTGAAGATGAACTGTATCACTTTTTTTTTTTTTTTCTTTCTGAGAACCACAAAGCCTTTGATGGAGGTATCACATGTAACAAACATGCTTACATCTGACATAAACAGTGTTCAATGAATGCCAGCGATGTTGGTGCTCGGGGAAATCCACAAGAAATCTCAAGAGCATTCTACCTAGGCAAATATTTACATCGCATCGTACTAACAAACAGCAGATCATGATTCTTCTCCATTCTGTTACTGTATTTGCACAGTAAATCTTTTCACACGTTATAATATCACACAATACACAGAAATCTTTATTTATGCAATGTCTTCTACAGCCAAGACATCTGAAAATACTTTATAAAATAACCTAGTTCTAACCTAGATGCAGAGAGAATACTGATCATCTCATCCTGCTTTTATTATCTCAATGAGAAAGCATAAATCCAAGTAAGCTCGGCAGCAAGATTTTGAATACTGCAAAAGAGGCCCTTCTTACCAGTCACACGCTCACTGTTCTTTGTTGCTCTCCAACCTCCACATCTTTATTCATCTCCCACCAAAGAACTACTAAAACCACCATTAACAAGTCTTACACCGCAAATACATACAGTTGTGTCTGTAGAGCTAAGGAAGCTCTGTTCCAATGGGAAACTCCATTCAGTCCCCAAGCCGTTTGCCCGGTGTTAGCCAACTCTCCAGGTATGACCCACATGGGAATGGGAAGAAGTGCCTGGATTATGAGTGAAGATTATGTCTCTAAATTGTGTGTATACGGTACTAATTTGTGCAGCCTGGAGAAGTGAACCCACTGAGGCACACACTTCAAGCAGCTTTACATCTGGCTCAACAGCAGCCAGAATCTTAACAGATTCTACTCTCCTTGGGGGTTGGGCAGGCACTGAAACACCACCAAGGGCTGAAATTACTGTGTCAAAACTAACGATGTGTGTCAAACTCTCTCAGATTAGGACAGGGAACAAGTTTTACAGGTGGTGCTGAAAACATCTTAGGTATGTATCAGACCAGATTGGGGATGAATAGCTTTCAGAGAGCTTTTCCGCTTTCACTCACTTCCATTAACAACAAAAGTGCCTGATCTAACGGTGTATCCTGAGTGCAGATTGCTCTGAAGTCATGTGAATGGCACCTCCCCAGCCCTCATTCAGCAGTGTAACTCTTAGGTACACAAAAAGCTCAGCTAAAGAATAGGTCTGCCTCTCAATTTCTTCCTCTTTCAGCAAATGTGATCAAGCTTCTCTCCCGTTTAGGGCTTGACAGATTTATAACTTTCCTCTCAAGCCCACGAGATACATACAACATGCATCATGCAAAACTGACGAATTGTCAGTTACCCTACCAGATGCTTTATAGACTTGATCTTTTTGCAACTGTTTAGTGCTCTATAATAATTTACCACATGGCAGAAAAGCCAGATTTTTCTTATGCAAGACTGCTGTCTGTCCCTCCAAAGTTAATAGAGCACCTTTAGCCCTTAGCAGGATCAAACTTCGCCGCTTCCACTTCCCATGGTTGCTCTGCCTATGGAAAAGTTGTCTGTATTCAATATTTAAAGCCCTTTAAATTGGAATGTTTTAAAATTTTATACATCTCAGTAGCTGTCATTCTCTTTTGAAATTGAAAATATGAAAAAGCCTCTCCCAGTGGTTCCACTCTCCCATTTTTAGAAGGGAGGTGCTCTCCCCCAAGACGACAATTCAATATTCAAGAAAAGGTGGGAGGGTGTTAGCTGAAGCTCGGTTAACCCTTAAAAGGCCAATGTTACTCTAACGGTTTGAAACAGCCAGCTTGAACCAACGCTAAAGGATTCCTCCTTTCCTGGGGCAGAAAGGCAGCCTAAGACAGAAAGTAGCTATGAATGGAATAATAGGAGTAGACTTTGGTAACGAGCTAAACTGATACAGAGTCAGTATTTCTTGGGCAAAATCAAGTCAAATAGCAACCAACCAACCAACCCGCTTAAGACTCTTAGTGTTTCTTTTGCTCCAACAACTTCATGCCTCTTCAGGCTGCTCTCTCTTGCATACAGAATTCTATCCGGTGCACCAGATGACCTCAAGCCCCTTTGTTTGAAGTCCACTGCTTTGGCTAGCATCTCACAACTAATATGGTATTTGGGAGCCCAGACTCTGTAGAAGAAGGTTTTTAAAAAATAAACGTACATTCTCATTGCTACTTCTGCATCTGGTCCTGGCAACATTATAAACTCCAGACCACGAAACCCAAAAGGAGGTTGAGGCTAAGCACTCCAGATGGCTTTGTAAAAACAGCTTTGAGTTTTGCAAGCTGAACTCCCTGCCTCTGCTCCAAACTCGGTGTTAGAACTACACAGTGCTACTTTGGCAAAAAATGAGAAAGCAGGAAAGTACAACAACAACAACAAAAACCCAGCAAACTTACATTATATATAGCTGATTTTGCCATGGGGCAGGTGGATGGGAAAGAGGTGGTCTTGAGTCTTGAGAACATTTTTGAAACCTACATGATTTGATTCTTTCAGACAAGCATAAAAAGCTGGACTCATTTAAACCAGAGCCAAGAATACCAACAGTTCATATGGTACTAGGAAATTCTGGCAATGAGTATGTCCCACAGGAAATGGCAAAGAGATTAGAAAAATCAGTCAACTTTAAAGAGTCAAGAGGAATTTCAAACCAGCACTGAATAGCTCATGTCCTCCATGAACTCTTCTGGAAGCTAAACTAAACTGAAGCAAGTGTCACGTGGGTCACTATCCATGGACATTGTGGTGAAGAAAAGCATCCCCAAAGTAAGCCTGCACGTTCCAAACAAGGGACAAAAATATCACACTCAAACCACTTTTTAAGTTAAAGCTACTTTGCAACCCAAAGTATCTAAACAAGTCAGCACAAAAATGTTCCCTCCAGGAACCCCTATACATCCACAGAACTGCCAGGTTTAGTTGTGTGTATGACTACTGACACTGCATTTGCTGTGAAACGCAGTCAAGAGACTCTCTAGAAACTTAGAGGGCAGAAAGGTAAGCTCAGTGCATAAGCAATGTCCTCATCTGACCCGCAGACAGAACAGTATTTTGCCATAAAGGAAACCGAAACAATTGTGCTTGCTTTTCAAGGTGGAAACTTCTTAAACATTCTATTGGGAGCCCAAGAATGCAGATCAGAAGATACCAAGTGGACACCACCCACACGATAGTGATGAAGAGGCTACAACTTCATCAGCTTTTCCCAACTCTACTGTATGTGCAACATATAATAAAACCCAATTTTCCTTCTAGACACCCACCCACAACTTTGTATTGTATGCAAATGCCCCAGGGAAACTGGTGCTCTGGAGGGACCCCATCACCACAATACTTGGGAGTGCCACACAAACTATGGTAATCAAGAAATGACCAAGCAAGAAGTGGGCAACGTGCCGCACAGAGCAATGAGGGAGCTATTTATTCTAATAAAAGCAAGAACAACAAATGGCTACAGCTCAACTGCTTCATTCTGTATATAACACCTCATCTGGGCTCTGAAGGAATAAGACAAAGACCATGAGGCACCCTAGAATTCAAGCTCATCACATTGCACGCATTAAAAGTTGTAGAAGCACAGTTACACACGAGTTAATGACTTTTGAATGTTTCACTTCACTACATTAGTATTCCTTTAGCATACATTTCTTCGTGCTTTTCTGCGAGAAATATAATATAAAGAGACTTGGGGAGTACAGCAATATGGCCAAAAAAGACAGAATGAGTCTCATTTCACTCCAAACTCCCACATGCAGGGAACTTATTAGAGAGATTCAGTGGGGAGATATATGAAGATGGCAACACTAGCATAGATTTAGGGAGGAACTTGATATGAACTTGCAATACAGTAAAAAGGCCAGAAGTTCAAGCAACTGCTACATGAGCAAAGGTATCATCACCTCTAGGACCCAGGTGTGAGCAGGCCTAGAGCATTGGTTTGAAGACTCTCAAACCATCTGGAGAGAAGGGATGAGCAAAGCAATGCAAGAACTAGGAAGGATAAAAATCTCCGTCAAGTTGCAAGTGCTAGACAGACTGGCTAAGCAAGATGGGAATTTGATAACCATCTGTAAGTACATGAAGGATACAAATACCAAGAAAAGAGTGGAGGAGTATAATTAGCCACAGGCATATAACTGTGAGTAATGGAATGAGACAGAGCAAAAGAAAGTGTATGTTGAATATTCTCAGTAAACGCTCA